>JAQBSW010008158.1:0-35960 GCA_029291075.1 Eudiplozoon nipponicum | reverse complement strand
TTACTGAACAGACACCACATTACATGTGGAAGTGGTATTGAAATGAACATTTACATAATTAAACGAACATTGGTTGCGCGGGTGGTGATAACAATTATTATAATCAAGGTTGCGCAACCAATGTTCGTTTAATTATATAAATGTTCATTTCAATACCACTTCCACATGTAATGTGGTGTCTGTTCAGTAATGACAGATTGGGCATGGTTTTTTGGAACTTTGGGTCTAAATGGATGCCATATGAGCTCCACCTAAAGGAAAAATTTACTAACCAAGTTACATTAGTTAGTATATAACTGATACTGGATGAATTGCCTTTTCTACACTATACAATTCTTAGTTTATACTGACATATGTAAGTAATTAATGGGTCAGGTGTTTATATCAAGACCGCAACCTTGATTATAATAATTGTTATCACCACCCGCGCAACCAATGTTCGTTTAATTATATTTTTAAAGCAGTTGGTATACCTGTTATAATTGTCTCACTCTATAATAGGACACACACATCTATTTTTGTTATTGTACAAGACCCAAGTTGACGAGCAGGAAAACATCTCGCATTAGCCTAAATATGCACTAATTGAACGATAAATACTCGTGTGTTCTACGATTTGTTATTCCTTTTCGAACTTACGAATGTAAAATTGTTTACTAGGCTGCACGTGTAGCCTAGGCATAAAGGCAGAATTCGCGTGTGCAAATCTTAGCAAATGCCATTTTATCACGCAATGTCAAGGAGCAAATCTAATTCGTGAGCAGTCAAACAGATATTTATGTGAGCACGGACGTAATCTGATAGACGATACCAGTTTAAGTGATGATTGTCAGACAGCACTTGATAGCATCAAGAGTTTTGGGGCACACGCTTGAAAGATATTTTCAGAAAAAAAGTAGAAGCTTAATCAATTTAAATGTCGCGAACAGATTGTTTGCTCGACTCGGAATGGAAAATGTTGCGGAAATTCACATATCATTGCGCAATGGTGTCCAAATATTACGTTACTTTTAAATGAGTAGTCATTGTTGAACAATATAAGAATGCGCTAATTTTTCGCGAATCATTCCTATTAACTTAGCGGCAACATTTTTCTGGTTAGTAAATATAACGTGGAAACTATTTAAGTAGTTAATTTTGCAGCTAGATAAAGCAATATTTAAGGCAACATTTACCGTGTGGCTTGTAATTAGATTTGCGAACTAAAGATAAACATCAATCTCATTATATCTAACCAATGGCACACAATAGAAAATGTACCTTTATTCGCATGTGTTGACGCAATGTGAGCTTCCATCGTCATCATCAAAGCTCGACACCGATCTGACTAACGTGGATGAAACACACAAGCATATACAAGGTATTGGAAATCTGATATGTGGCTCTCATCGCCAATAGACACATGTAAGTTGTACTCGACTGTGGATGTCGGTTGAATTGTTTCCCTTCAATCACAAACGTGTCTAATTTCCAGAACTCGTTGCAAGTAACAAAGTTGTGCAATTAAACAATTAACTGCGCTACAGTTAGTAACAAGAACATTTTAACTTCACAATAATTTGATGCTTCAATAAACCAATTTAGTTCTCAGTCTAGATTAGAAATGCACAAAATGGCTTACGCAAAATTATGTCTTTAAATCACATTGTCAAATCTAAAATAAGCAAAAATCAAATTTTGTTATGAAACCGGCGGTTGCACGTAAATTTGCTGTTGAACGTCTGATTAAATTAAATGAGATTGGTGTTGTCTGTAAACGTGATTAAATTTAGTGAATATAATTTTTCTATTATAAAACTATGCTCTAAATTGCGCAATCTAATTCATTTCAATGCGTATTGTGCTTCTTATTTACATAATGGTTGACTATATATATATATATATATATATATATATATATATATATATTGAAATTAAATTTCAAATGTAAATTCTTTTTATAATAAATTAAAAATTGGTAACGCGGGCAGTGATAACATTATTTATCATAGTTGCGAACTTGATATAAGCAATCTTGACCCATTAAGATTATACATTTGTCAGTAAAACTAAGAAATTTTTTAGTGTAGAAAATGCAATTCATCCAGTAGACCGGTTTCGTCATTATTGGAATTCATCACATTTAGTCTATACTGGATATAATGTAAGAGCTTAATGGTTCAGGTGTTCAATATCAAGTTCGCAACATTGGATATAGTAAATGTTATTACCGCCCACGCGACCAATGTTCATTTAATTATATTTAAAGTTTTATTTCAATACCACTTCCTAATCTAGTGTGGTGCCTGTTTAATATTGACAAATTGGTGATGGTTATTTGGAACTGGGGGTTTAAATGAATGCCATATGAGTTCTAGTTAAAAACAAAAAAAAGAACAGAGATCCATTAGTTTGTGCATGACTGAAAATTGTGTGTAGTGCGCGGCATGGTGGCTCAGTGGTTAGAGTACCAGATTCCGAAGCAGACGTGCCTAGGTTCGAACCCTGTCAGCGGCAAATTCTGGCCAGTACGTGATGAGTTTCTTTTCTACCCTATACATTACTTAGTTTATACTGTCAAATTGTAAGAACTTAATAGATCAAGGGTTTATATCAAGTTCGCAACCTTGATTACATTATAGATTCCCTTATTTTTATACATTTTAATATTATTGAAATGGAATCTCAACTAGGAACAGTGATTATTATTTATTCAGTTGAAGTGCCATGAACCGGATAAATTATTATTGATTACGCAAAAATGACAAAAAGTAATTCGGATGAGTATAACATGTAGTTTAAATTAGCCCTGCTTATAACCGCTTTAAACTATGAAAAGAAAGATCATTAATCAAAAGACAACTTTATATGAAAGAAACTAATATCAAGCAAATGTATGCTACAGAATGTATACTAATGACTAGCTACAGTTCCTTAGGATTACTAGAACTATAGAGATTAAAGTTATAAACAGCTACAAAATATTAAGGTGGATATTCAAATAAAGAGTAACCTGCACGGTGAAGTGAACACATTCATTAATAATTAGATAAATATTGATAAATTTGACGCGATTGTGGGTAAAGTTCTTGTGAAATACGGCAGTCGCACCTAGACCGTATGCTTTTTTACATTAACTGATTAACCCATTAAAGGTAATTATAAAGGTTTAACTCTCTTTAGCATGAAAAATATAATTTTATTTCCTGTGCCACAGAATCAGAAAAGACCTTTGTTTAGATTGCTGACAAATGAAAGCTTATAAAATAATACTGATTGTTCTCGTATATTATTGATAAGAATATAAACAGCAATGCGTTAGAATTTCTTCTACATTTAACAATAATTAATGGCACGGGTGTTGGTGGAAATATTTTAAATCAAGCTCGCAAACTTGATTTAAGGAATTCTTCTATATTTTCCTTGGAGAGCTATATGTTGATTAGAAACATTGTTGAGATAATGTGTGTATGCATGTCTTCAATTTATTTTACATTTATAGAAGTAATTTACGAACAGATTAGCTGCTTCTTAATAGGGCAATCATTATTTTTCTATCAATAAATAGGTTTTTAAGGTTATATATAAACAAAATTTTCCTAAACAGCGCCCTGTAGCCCAAATTGTATTTATTTGTATTAGATGATCATGGTGACAATGAAATTCTTATATTTATAAGCAATGCTGATCGTCTGAGCGAAGCCGTTTCATACGGAACTGTAAACTATTCGTAGGTGGCCTGATAACGGGTTGGGAAAATTAACTAATGATTTCAAGCATGTGAACATGAGATAGTCATAGCAAAACTGAATATTGACTAAGAAGGATTCCATCGTTATATATATATATATATATATATATATCCGATCAGACGGATAATTACTCGAATGAGAGAACATTGCAACTAAAACGGCTGTTTTAAAATAAATGGTGTATACACGTTTGCAATTGCGCAACACCTCGTTGAAACAACGCACGTATGTTCGCCAGACGTAGCATTTACAATAATTACTAAATCCAATAGCAAAAAGGTGCTAGCCACATCCGAAACCTTATGGATGAACAAATTGCAGCTGGATTTATGCAAGCAGAAGAAGTTTGTTCAGGCAATGAGATTGAACTGGATGTGACGCAAACAGTTGATTGGTTTCTTTTTTTCACACTCTCCATGTTTAAATTCTTCTATCTTGTTTTGCCTTTCAATTTATATAAACAAAGATGTACATTTTTAGAAACTTGAGTAGATTAAAGCGTTTCTTGTATCTGATAAAATTTATTTTTTTTGTACATGGAATTGGTACCATGAATATATATATATATATATATATATATATATATATATATATATATACATATATATATGTATATAGTGATTCGATCCTCGTTAGTAAATATGCGGTCGACTGCATATATTTGCCCTGTTGAGACGAAAAATACTGTTTATATTTTGATAAAATTAAGTCTTTTTAATTAAAATATCTCTAAATACGCGGGTTGGAATTCTAATTAATAGATCGAGTTTGCACAATATAATCAATCAACAATACCAATATGTTTTAGCAGGCAACCATCATAGCAACACAAACATTAGTTACACATACTGATGCGTCTCGATCTTCCATGAGAATTTACCTGATATGTTCTGAGACTGAACTGCGGTTGGTGGAGCTGTGTCTACGGAAAATACTGTGCATTACGCGAAGTGTTCACAATAATGACGAAATCGGTCTATTCGATGAGTGGCCTTTTTCACATTCTACAAGGCTTAGTATATAATGAAAAATGGGACTTGATTTTAATAAATAATGAAGCATCAGTTTGTCTTTTTAAAACTTCTGAAGATTGGAGAACTGAAGATAACAGCCGTCAAAGGATGCCGAAATATTTTAAATGACAATAAAATTGAATTTAAGGCAGTGGTAGTCATAACGCCAATCAGGTTATTTTCGTAGATTGAGTTTAGCAATTTTTTCATTCTTTTTTTCATGAGCATTAACAAAACTTGAAGACAAATTGTATTATGAGGCTTAAGCTCGATTGACCGAAAAAGAAAATCGGATCTTAATCTTTCGTCTTTAGTTGACTCGCGTACGGTGCACGTATTAAAATTGCGAAATTTCTATGAAATCATAAAAATATAATGACGAAGAATTGTGCTCAGTATGTAAATTTTAAGGAATTTCTGGTTCTTTTTAGCATGGCAAAAATGATCTTGTTTAAATTCATTTTTAACACGCTTTTAGTACGTGTGTTTTATGCACTTTCTGATTTATTTTTCAAATTTGCGTTGATCTTGCCGCATTTTCATCATGTTCATATAAACGTTAGCATTAAGAGATCATTATACTTTATTTTGGGGTTTGATTTGATGTGCCGTAATAGTACACGCTTTCATTCGTCTTATCATGTTAAAGTCAAATTCCAAATTATTTTACTAAAACTTTCTGATATTCAGCACAGTATATTTTTCTTTGATACATAAAAAGCAGAATTATATCGAATGTAGTTCAGTTTTCTAAGTACTTTGGATTTTTGCTATTTAATATTTAAGTAACACGCGAATTAAATTTAAATATCTGGTTAAATGCAATAAATTTTTTTTAAATGTTATCATAAATGCTTTCAGAATACAATACTATAACGTTAGCAATGAACAATTTAATTGAGACATCTCAAATGGAATTATTTATCTCCAAAGGTAATCAAGCAGGGCATAGATACTGCTAACGATTATTTAATTCAGGCATGCAGAATTAAGCATAGGACCAATTCTGTTTCTTCTCTCTGACCTGGTAAATATGTACTGAGTGTCCTATTTAATGCTTGTGAATATTATATTAATCACTATCCATAACTTAAATGTGTTAGTTATGAAACTATGCAAAGTAATGTAAAATAAACGTGAAAACAAAATGAGCAAATTATGTCGTAATTTTAATGGAAATTGCCTTGCTAGGAGTGACCGTGAGTAACATTTCTAATTGCCTTAATTTTACATCTCCTAGCAACTGGAATAAAATATGCATGTTAAATTTTCCATATCAATTAAATAATACAAGTTTTGCACATAGAAAATTATATAGAACTGTTCATAATTAAATTAAATAATCTAGCTTTGAATTAAATTCACTTGGAATATGCTCTGTTTATTTGAGACTATACCTTAAATTAAGTGTGACCGTTTTACGCCTGTGAGATTCGTTGGCCTATACTAGTGGTAAAATAGAGCTGCAATGATTTGTCATGCCAGACAAGCTAATGAAGAGAGGTTAGACTAACCCAGTTAACATACTCCACTGGTAACAGGCGACCAAGCGCTCAATTACAGTCCTCATGTGGCAATGCATTTCATAGTAATAAAACAGCGTCAGCATATCGTGCTTGTGTAATGCCGAGTATTACTAGTGTTAAAAGTAGTATTTGTAGTACTAGATGTAGTGGTGATGCTTTAATACTAATTATTATTAATATTATAAGTTGTAAATGTAGTAGTAGCAGTAGCAGTATTAGAAGTAGTAGTGTTAATAGTGGTAGCATTGGTAGAGTTTTAATATAAGTAGTAGTAGAAGTAATTGTACTATTAGTAATGGTATTAACAGTACAAGTATCAGAATTATATATAGTGGTAGCAGTAGTGCTATTATTATTATTACTATTAATAATATTTTTATTATTAGTAGTATTTTGTTAATAATAGTAAAATTGGTAGTAGTTCTATTGATAATAAAAAAGGTGGTAGCGGTAGCAGTAGTAGTAGTAATTATTGTTTTGTAGTTGGTGTAATGATTGGAGTAGTAGTAGTTTTTCTAATAATAGCTGTAGTAGTTGTAGTAGTAGTAGTAGTAATAGTAGTAATATTAGTAGTAGTAGTAGTAGTAGTAGTAGTAGCAGCAGTAGTAGTATTATTATTATTATTATTATTAGTAGTAGTAGTAGTAGTAGTATTAGCAGCTACAGTAATAATAGTCGTACTAGATGTAGTACTACTACTACTAGTATTAATAGTAGTGGAAATTGTGGTAGTTGTGGTAGTAGTGATAGTGTTTAGTAGGGCTACCAGTAGTATTGATAGTACTTTTATTATTATTAATTTTATTATTATTATTATCCTTAATTGTAGTAATATTAGGGGTATTTTTATAGATAGTATTAGTACTGATAATAGTAGTAGTGATAGTGTTCTAATTAAAAGTTGTAGTAGTTTTATTAGTTTTACCAGTTATATTATTATTATTATTAGTAGTAGTAGTAGTATTATTAGTAATAGTATTTTTGGTAGTTTTTGTGATATTATTACTATTAGCATTGATACTATATGTTGCACTAGTAGCGAAAGTAGTTGAATTATTATCAGTTGCAGTAGTGGAGGTGTTAGTAGTGGTGGAGATATTAATATCATACTTATTATTATTATTATTAGTAGTAGTAGAAGTAGTTGTAGTAGTAGTAGAAGTAGTAGTAGTAGTATTAGTAGTAGTAGTAGTAGAAGTAGTATTCGAAAAATTCAAAATAAATAGTGTATTATGCGTAGTAAGCAGTTGGCAGATTGAACCAAAAATTGCAAAAATTGCCAAATGAATTTCAAAAAGGAGACAAGTTTTGTTCCTTATGAGCGTTTATGAAGTATTTCTCAGAATTGCCGGAGCTGTGACTTGAACGGGAGCACATTTTCTTCAGAGTTTTTAAGCTTATCCATACTGCCCCCTAAGGAGCACAATACCTGTAACTTTTAATTAGATAACAGTTTATATTTCTCGTTCAGTTTTTCGTTGATGTCAAGCCTATTATATCGTTCGTTCGGTCTAATGTTCCAACAAGCCATTTTCGATCAGACATTATAAAATGATGCTTTATTTAAAACCAGTTTGCGCACTTCAAATAAACACGAACCCCATTGTGTCTTATAAGTCGCACAGATCGACTAAACCACTTAGAGCCACACGAACAGACGCAATGCCAAAAATGACAACCTTTGGTCGAGACGGATTCTAAATCGACTCCACTAGACATATAGCCTAATCAGTTGGTGCACTGCTCGCGTGCCGCAGTGGAGTATTTGTAAGACTCCGCATATAAGTGTGCACCTGTTCGTGCATGACGTGGCACGTGATTACTTCGCAAATCGGGTTTTAAAATTTTGAACTTTCAACCTATGGGAAATGAGGGTTGCGCATATTTTATAGTTCACAAAGATTTCTGTACTCTACTTTGCTGTCTGTACATTTTCTAAAATACGTTTAAATAAGAAATATGTGTATATATATTTAAATATTCTGTTAGATAAAAATTAATGTATCTTGGTTAGCCTTTCGTTTGGGTGTTGATAATAGAACATCCATTTGTATGTATATACATAAAGAGTCAGGTGTTTAAATGAAGATCGCAACCTTGATTATAGTATTTGTTCATTCAATTTTATAAATGTCAAATTCAATAAAATTTTTCTAATGTAGCTTTGTATCTGTTCTGTAATCACAGATTTTGAAAGGTTATTGGGAATCTTTGGTTTAAACGGAAGCCACATAAGCTCCACCTAAAGGAAAGACCACCTAAGAAATATTAGTATATAATTGAAAACGGTGTGTAGTGTGAGACAGGGTAGCTCAGTGAATAGAGCATCAGATTCCAAAACGGACGTGCCCGTTTTTGATCCTAGTCCCCATAACATTCTGCATAGTACGTGATGAGTTCCCAATAGGGAAGATTCTAGTCAACTAGATAAATTGCCTTGTCCACATTATATTATACTAAGCATATATTGAAAAATTTAAGTAAACAGTGGGAAAGGTGTTTATATTAAGATCGCAACCTTTATTTAATTAGACGAAGCAGGTATGTTTGGCAATAAATGCAAAGTGAATAATAATTCAATTTAATTAATCTTTGCATTGACAACAAAATAATGTTTAATATGCATATAAGCAATAACTGTTAAAACTGGCATTCAATGCAACCAACAAGTAATTTGGAACAAATGTGCAAATTTATATAAAGTAAATCAAGTTTGCGAGCTTGAAATAAACACCAATCCTATTGTATTTAGCTAGTCGTCAAACAACATAGCAAAACTATCGCCAGTCGCAACGCACTGACGCATTTCGACCTTCCATGATCATCATCAGAGTACGACGGCAAACTGACTATCGAGGATTAAACCGCATTTCATTTATATGGAAATCAAATTTAGATATGGGGCTCTCTCCTCTAGCTGTCATTCATAGATTGAACTTGACTGGAAATGTCGGCTGCACAATTTCTTTGCAGTCTCTAACATTAACTGTTTGCAGCTTTCGTCACATATACATATATAGGCAATACAATTTAACAATGCCTGAGAGATTGCTAGAGGTGAGAGCCGAATATCTAAATTTGATTTCCATATATATTCAATGCGATTTGATCCTCGATAGTCCGTATGCCGTCGTAATCTGATGATGATAATAGAAGGCCGAAACGCATCAGTGCGTTGAGGCTGGCGATAGTTTTGTTATGTTGTTCGACGACTGGTTAAATACAATGGGATTAGTGTTTATTTCAAGCTCGCAAATTTGATTTAAATAATTTTTAACATCACTCGCGAAATCAATTATTGTTGAATTATATAAAGTAAGGTTGTGATGAAGATGTAGACACTAGTCTCATTATATACGTACATATTTCGGTATAACTAAGTATTGTATAATGTACAAAAGGTAACCACCAAGCAGATCGGTTACGTTCTTATTGGAAACTCATCACATACTGTCCAGCATTTGTCGCAGACAGGGATCGAACCTGGGCACTACTTGTTCGGAATCTGTTGTCTTAAATACTGAGCACTGTATAGCGGTCTACGCACAAATTTCAGTTATGTACTAGTTAATTTTTCTTGATTTGCCTTTCGTGTAGGTTGAGCGAATATGACATCTCTGGACTCGAAGTGAATTGTTTCCAATAAAGACGAAAACAGTCTGCTGGATGAATTGCCTTTTCTGATTTATCCAATTTCTATTTATACCTACTAATATATGTACATAATGTGGCGGCTTTTTAGATCAAAATCGCAAACTTAATTAATTACTTGTTGTCACAGACCGCGCGACCAGTGTTCGTTTAGTTGTGCACACTATTGATCCAGAAAAGCCCTAATAGAACCGAGAGTATGCGTTTATTTAGAACAAATACTTTTTGCGTTGAACTTGTTCATTAACACGCATTCATAAAATTAGTTTTGTTAATATTCTTTGGACAATATTTTAATCAATCCCATGTATTATTTTCTTCAGAATTCACATTGATTTTTAAAAAAAATTATGTGTATTAGTTTGACATATTTGAAGCGCCATAATTAATATGGACACAACAAAATATTTTCGCCAATATTTTCCAAGTGCCTTCCATTTGCGGCCCAAAAAACAAATGTGCCATTTATAAGAATACAAGGCATGGAAGAAAAGCCTGAACATATATGCGAAACCGATATTTCAACATTAATTTTTGATATATTACTTTTTAGTTGCATGAAATAAAGTGTGCCACGTAACAATTTTTCAATGGATTGAATTTGGCGGTATTGTTTATTGTATTGGGTTTTTGTAGAAATATGTCATGTCGTTTTTTTCAAGACAAGATAATTTAAGCGTAGGGCGCATTAGTTTTACACGGCATAACATTGTAACCTGACAAAAAAAATAATTTAATCGCGCACAATTCTGCGAGGAAAACTCTGATTAAGTGTAAAAAAGTTCACAAATAAATTTTTTTCGAAGATGATAGATTATCTGGGTAAAATTGTTTCTTATGCAAATCCAGCATTGGTCTTATCAAATCGATTATTATGAATAATTGGCGTATGCATCGAATAAGCCATAGGTTGAGCTTATCTGAACCAATATTTTAGAAGGATTTAGGTAAATTTTGTTTAGTTCATCCGCGTTCCCTTTGCCTATGATTTACAAATAAAATATGCATTTAATTTAGCCTTCCTATATATATATATATATATATATATATATATATATATATATATATATATAAGGCTTTGGACGTAGGCTAAATGTCACAATAATTGAGAAAAACAACAAATTCTCAGAATCAATTAATGTAGCAACGCCATTTAGCAGATTTCATGGAAATGGAACGTCAATTAATTAAACCTATAATAGTTATATATTCTTTGTTGTGGATAATAAAATTATATGAAATCAGGAATTGCAAACTGTGTATATAATAAGGAATAAGTTTAAATATGACCAGAAGGTTTTTTTCATAGTGAGCATGAATAAAAAAGACTTTATATAAAGTTGACCCCATTATCGTTTGATAGCGCAGGTATTGCGTAGTCTCGACTTACACTGAGGATTTTTAAGTAAGATCGAAAACGATTGTTTGCAAGTGATTATACCGTTTGTTCATGGTAACTTTGATAAATACTTCTGGTTCTATTTGACGCAATCCTTTTTCACCCATGCAATGATGTTCTATTCTTTTTGTTACTGCCTATTAACCTTTATACATTTTACGTCTTTTGATTTTAAAATATATGTTTATTACAAAGAAATTATAGGAATATACACTTGCAGAAATGTGTTTTTACTGTCTAGCAATACTAATAATTTTACTGAGCTTAAAGTTTGGTCTATGAAAAATAAATTTAAGTAAGCGTGTTGAGTTAAAACCAGAAAATAACGACTCAAAAAACAAGACTAAAATCAAGAATAGTTATACTTATAAAAGGCATAACCAGGTGAAAGTGATATTTTCGGCTAACTAATAAATGTTTTAGCCTATCTTTGAAAGCCCTCATCAAAGACTGGCAGATAATCGAAAGGATGTACAAGAGATAATATCTAGCAGAACTTAAAAAAAACTTTGCACAGAATGTACTCTCAATATAATGTTTGGCCATTCGAAAAAAAGACAAGAAATAATTTCAATTGCGACAAACGTTTTCCAATACGGCAAATATTTATATACATGAATGCATTCATTCCAAAGCACAAACATACGTTTATGCATACACACATATATTCAATTCTTCGTGCATATTTGAAATAATTTAATACATACGCAACTACACATAGGCAAGCAATCCTGAAAACACACGTGCACACAAACATGCTTAGATACATAAAAGGGATCATACATATTTCAATACCACACACATTCGTACGTTCACATGAACTTTCACACAAACATTTATGCCGTTTTGATCTTATATTGATTTTATTTCATAGAGTCATTAATTTATTACCACACAATCACTGTCATTCTATTTCCGTCAATTGTTTTGCATAAAACAGATGAAACATTTTTGCAACATATTATTCTGATTAATAAAGAAATTCGCTTGTTCACGATAGGTCATCCATCGAATGTACATCACACTTTACACCCTGGTGGTCATTTTAACACGTTTGCCAATGTTAGTAATAATAATAATTTATACTATTTGTCCTTAGGAAGATCTTTTATTAACAATCCTAATAGATTACGAATATATTGCATTTTACTTATCAGAAACACAATAATTACGATAATTTGCCACCCAATGTATGATCATATAACAATTCAGATTCAAGAACAAGCAATGATCTTAAATTACTAGGTCAGCTGAAAATTTAAACAAATGTTCGTTTTAGCTTTTAAATAATTTTCCATTGAACAGAAAACTTTTTAAATTATCATCAAAGCATTTCGTGAGACTATAAATTAGATCGCAACTTTTAGCTCAGTTTCCTATCTTTACTCGAATACTAACAAACACATTGATAGATGCGTTCAAAGCGGTATCAATAAAAAATAATATTTTGATTAGATATACGCAATTTTGCAAGTAGGATTTACAAGAAAGCGAAATAAATGGAAAACTAAAATTTTTAATCTGTAAAATATAATTAGCGTCTTACATAAAAATCTCATGATTTTATTTATGAAGAAAAAATCTTAGGTTCACTTAATACAATCTTTAAGAATTTAAATCAAACTTACTTATTTTCCAGCTGGAGGATGGCGAAATATATTGAATTATTATCTCACATTATCATATATCTCAGTTCTTGCAGTAGTGGCTTAGAAAAAATGAAATATTGCTCTAAAAAGTAAAATTTGATAATTTATATGCATTTTCTTGATTCCATAATCGCATTGATATCTGCATCGGTGCAAAATGGACTCATTTAACGTTTTCAATAATATGCCTTTTCCATTAATCAGAAATCGATTTTTGCCGCATTATCTGCCTAATTATTGTGCATTGCAAAAACTCTTAATTAAATGATACATAAAACACTTTAGAGCATCATATACTTTTCTATTTTAAAGGCAAACTGTATAATAGTGGTTAATAATTTATTAATTATTTTCAACGAAATTGTAGTGTTTACATACGAATTAAGTAAAAAATATCTATTTTAATCAGCTAGTGTTGTGAGAATATTACTTTCTATAGAACAGTTCTAGGATAAGGTTATTTCAATGGCTCAGAGGGTATATATATATATATATTTGGCAGTAGTATCATCTCAATCAGGCGGATTTATATGTAAACGCAAGAAAAAACGGACGATCGATTGATAAAATATCAATCCATAGATGATTTATAGAAAAATAGATGTACATCCTAATTCATTGTAAAAACAGCCTGAAAATCTCTATGTCGTTATGCCGCAAGTTCCGGCATATTTCCACATTTACTGAAATTTACAATTAAACAATTATTGATTACGCGTGTGGTTGTAACAATTATCTATATCAAGTTGGCGAGCTTGAAGTAAGCACCAATCTCATTGTATTTAATCAGTCGTCGAACAACATAAAAAACTACCGCCAGTCGCACTGACGCGTTTCGACTTTCCACTTGATCATCATCAGAGTAAGACGGCAAACGGACTAGCAAGTATCATACTGCACTGCATATATATATATATATATATATATATATATATATATATATATATATATATCTAAAGCAAAATATGATATGCGCTCTCACCTCTAGCAGTCTCGCATACATTGTACTTGACTGGAAATGTCGGCTGCACAATTTCTATGCAGTCACGAACATTAGCTGTTTGTAGCTTTCGCCCACACACGCACACACCACCCATATATATATATATATATATATATATATATATATATATATATATATATATATATATATAAAACAATAAAATTGAATAATAATTGATTGCGCGAATGGTGGTAACAATTCTTTAAATCGAGTTTGAGCTGGAATTAAACACTTATCCCATTGTATTCAACCAGGCGTCGAACAACATGGCAAAACTACCACCAGTCGCAACGCACTGACGCGTTTCGACCTTTCATGATCATCATCAGAGTACGACGGCAATCAGTATGTCTTCGTACTCCGATGATGCCAATGGAAGGTCGAAACGCGTCAGTGCATTGCGACTGGTGGTAGATTTGCTATGTTGTTCAACGCCTGGTTGAAAACAATGGGATTAGTCTTTGCTTCCAGCTCGCAAACTTGATTTAGAGAAATGATACTGAACGTTATCAGTGCGCGACAGAAAACTTTCTATCAGGGATCAAACTGCACAGCATATGAAGGACACGGACAATAAGTTATACTGACTTCATGTTTAGTAGTTTTGCATAAATGTTACTTGGATTTAAACAATAGCTTCACAGTTTCTGCGCGGTCATGAGCAAGTAAGTTATGCAGCTAACGACACAAAATTATTTTCTACAATAAAGTGATCAATGATTAAGCAGGTTGTGATTTAATAAATTGTGATAATTTAATAGAATTTGCTAGTTTGGTAGAACACCAGTCAAATTTTATTTATTCGATGCACAGTGAAATCAAACTAACCTGTCTGCACGTATTAACGTATTTCCGAGGCTATTTGCTCGTTTTTCTTGAATGCGTCACTAGTAGTTATAGATAAAGCTTAAAAATAACATTTTATCATTCTGTAAACGAAGTGGTTTCATAATAATCTCTTAGGACAATGCTGTTCTTCTAATCAACCAAATAATTATATTTAATTTCATTTTACTTTATGCTCACAATTTACAACCAATCTATACACATGCCATAATTCTTTGATTATTCGAAGTAATTTAGCTGAAAATTTGTAGTGCGCTTAATGGTTCACTATTTTGATGGGAAAACAAAACTATGAAATTATATTATTATTGAAATGTAACATTTTGTCATCTGCAAGAAGTAGCCAATCAAGACCAAAGTTTTACTCAGATAATCCTTCATTTGATATTAATCATTTTTTTCAAAAGGACAAATTTAAAAGATTTACTACGACACGCTTAGAAATAATTATTTGACATTGCCTCGACTATGAACTTTATAGTTTTGCGTGCCTACTTGTCTTAAAATCTTAGAAATCAATCAATGGCCGGAAAGATACCTTAGCATGCAAACTATATTGATAAAAATGAATTTTGACGTTCCCGAATGTTTGGAGTGAAATTATTGGGTATTATCTCGTGTTCGAAATATTTTATTCTGATTCTTTTGATAAAACATACTAATATTAATGATAATGCATATTTTCTTGTTCATTCGGCTAGAAAGATATTAGCCCTAGTGCGATCTATAACAATTAGCTTGCTGAAACTGACTCGTGTTACCTTTTTGCTCATTCAACTTCTGTGCTGAATAATAACGAACAAACAAAGAAAAGAAGAAACGAAGCAACTTTATGACATTAATTTTAAAGTTCAGTAGTGTTTCCTTGCCGTGTGATGTCTTGGGGATGCAAAGCTAGAGTAAGCTAAAACTTAACAAATGGAAACCTCTTTAAATTGATTGTGAAATTGACAGAAGCATTTATATTACTGCAACTTATTGGTCACAGAACGCAAAGAACTACCCCCATTCACCCGTATCGACGCGATTTGTCATTCTATGGACATCATTAGAACGCCGACGCAAACTGAAATATGGAGGATCAAACCACAGTACAAAAAAACGGATAGCAAAATTAGAACGTGCGCTTCTAACCTCTGATAATCTCGCAAACATTTTACTTGATTTGAAATGTGAGCTGCACAATTTCTACGCAATCATGAAGATTAACGTTCTGTTGCTCTCGTCACATGAATTAAGATTGTACAAATAAACCATCGTTGATTGCCCGGGTGGTGATAGGAAATCTTTAAATTGCGCGCTTTATATAAACATGAATACTATTTTATCCCACATGTCGTATATCATAGCAAACTATTGTCGGTTACACGTTTTTTCGCGATTCGAGTCAAGTACATTGTAAACGAGTCTACTACAGTGGATAACTGCCTTGTACAAGTATTGTGGTTGGGTTAGGGTTAGTAGGTTCTCCATTTTTCTCTGATGATGATCATAAAAATTCTAAACACGTCATTACATGTGAATGCCTTCAGTTTTTGTGTTTTGCTTTTTTTCGAGCTCGCAATCTTAATTTCAATATTTGTAATCCGCACCCACGCAAGAAATAATGTTCTAAATGGAACTATCTTATTACGTGATGCTTTTTTTGTAAAATAATGTTTATACGTCCAATGAATCTATTTCAATTAAATGGTTATTGGTTATGCGTGCGTTGATAACGATTCTTTCTATAATGATGCCCTCTTAATATAATCACCAATCAAATTAGAAATGTATAATGTTGTCAATATTAATCAAAACTTTATAATGCTGTACGATATTTGAACGATTTCATCTTTATTGGGAACTCTTCGTGTAATTTCCGGAATTCGCCGCAGACAGGGCCCGAATCTGGACATGTGTGCTTGGGAGTTTGTAATTCTAAATACTGAGTCACTCTGACGCACGCTGTACACAACCTTGTGAAATAGTTGTGAATTAAAAATTTATACAATTTGTTTGCAATGGCGGTAATAGCGTTTAGTTGAATCAAGTTTGTGGTATTAACTAAGCATTGGATTATTCAGAAAAGGCAATTCGGAATTAAATTTTTGTTAATCGACATAAAAATCGATTTTTTTCGCAAAATGATTTACGTTGTTCTCTAGTATATTTATTATATTAGATGCAGTAGAGGAAGAAGTGGTAGTGGTATTAATTATGTTATTATTTTTATTAGTAGTAATTTCAGTATGATTAATAACAATAATCGAATTCGTAATGGTATTAACATTAGTATTAATTGTAGGAGTATTAATAGTATTAATAGTAAACAAAGATGTGAACGTAGAATTAGGTAGGAGAAGAGTAGTAGTTGTACCAATAGTAGTAGTAGTAGTAGTAGGAGTTGTTGTAATTGTTGTAGTAGAATTAGAAGAAGAAGCAGTAGTAGTAGTGGTGGCAGTGACTGACGTAAAAATTAAATTTGAACGGAAGTTGAACCTGAATTAAACGTTATATGGTTTGACCTCTAATCATAATAATCTCTATTTCATGCTGTTAGAAATATTTGTTTTCGTTTGCGAAAACTTTCTAAGATATTTTGAAATTTACTTTAATTTTATTTACATATCTCGGTTCCACTTTGTCCGTCAGAAACATAGTTTGACTTTTATTAAGGTATTATTTCAAAATAATATTTCATCTGGGTTTTCGTTTTCAATTTTATCGTGAAATAACCTGCGATTACTTATTTTTCTTTTACAATATAAAATAAATGCATTTAGGCTGTCAATTAAAAACTATTACTATAAAAAATGTTGCGATCTAGATATAAACACATGACCGATTAAGTACATACGTTTCTCAGTATAAACTAGGTATTGTAGAGTGTAGAAAAGGCATTTCATCTAGTAGACCGATTCCGTTCTTGTTGTGAACTCATCACGTACTGTCCAGAATTTGCCGCGGCCAGGACTCGAACTTGGGTCCGTCTGCTTCGGAAACTGATGCTCTAACCACTGCGCCACAATGCAGCAGTACGTGATAATGTAACTCGCTTAGTCTCCTTTCATTTAGGTGGAGCACATATGCATCAATTTCGACCTAAAAGAAAAGAGAATAACCAAAGTTACATTAGGTAATATATATATAACTGAAAAGAGTGTGTAGTGTGCGGCAGGGTGGCTCAGTGGTTAGAGAACCAGATTACGAAGCAGACGTGGCCCAGTTCGAGCCCTGTTCACAGAAAAGTCTGAACAGTACTTGACGAGTTTCCAACAAAGACAAAACAGGTCTACTAAATGAATTGCCTTTACTACACTATACAATTCTTTGTTTATACTGACAAATGTTTGTACTTAATGAGTCAGGTGTTTAAATTTTATAGTAATTATTATCACCGCCCGCGCAACCAATGTTCGTTTAATTATATAATTATAAATTATGATGGTTCTATTAAATTTAAAATAATTTAAATTTTATTAGCCTTTTATTAGGATACAAAATTTGTGGATCAGAATTATAGAATATGATGATTTCTGACAGTTGGTGATGACATAAATCGATGAAATGTTGTCTCAAAATTATATTGTGCACCCTATTTTCATCAAAACGATTACTCTATGATAGTGGACAAAATTATATGGAGCATCATCAATTATGTCATTTTATTTATTTTTGTGCATTATTCAAACCTTTGTTTTGTAATCGACAACCTAATCGAAACCGGCATATTTATTGTTGGTCGTGTGGGCTTTACCGATGTTTTAATTATCGATTAGCAATATCTAACAGCATGCATCAATCACAGTAATATTAGTATTGATTAAGAAATATAAGGCACAGAATGGTGACAATGAGATTCATTCAACGAAATTTCTGTGTGCAAAATTTGCTCTGTCGCAATTTTGCATTTCTAAGCATTATTTTATGTCCAGGAAAGTGGTAAATTGGCTGAAATTATATAACTTTAAGGTGGAAATACAAAAAATGATTACAGCTGAACATATTTATATGCATTTTAGTGGAAATTTCTAGCAGAAGCTATTACTTTTATTTCTGAAAATTAAAATGATTACTGGTAAATACGTTATTTTGTAAAGTAGAACCAAGCAATTTAAAATAAGATATTTTTTATGTTAATAAACATTATTTGATCAACCATTACGAAACTACATTCGCCTTTTGTTAGGGAGATGTTAGACAAAATAAATATATAATAAACGATTTAATGGAGCTGCGTGAATGAAGGCCAATCAAATAATAAGAGTCGATAATCTAAAGTTTAGCTGCTTCACTTACTTCTTAATTGAATTTGAATTGGAGTCAAAACGGAAAGTTTTTTGGTCTGTCGAATGCAAATTTCTGGTCAAACTATTCACCTATAATTTAGCTCATAACAATTAGTTTCCTATTCAATACATAAATGAACTTTAGCCGTACTTAAAGGTATTCACATTCGATTCAGGTAAAAAATTAAATGAATACAGTTTCTTATAGGACACTGAGCTAAATTTGCGAATTTTATGTTTGAAAATAGTTATTTTTATCGATTATTCCCATAAAATTTAGGGCACTGCAATATTTAATAGTAGGACACTGATTACGAATCTGTTTGTATGAAACATAATACTGAATCTTCATGACTGGAATTTCTAAATAAAAGTATATTTTTCAAATTATCAAAATGACAAGTTTATTTATTCAATGTAATCCAGCTGACAGCCATAAAATAAGAAATATATAGAAAAAAATTCTGAAAGCTTGGACATTATGATAAACTTTTAGTTGCTAACAAGTGAAAGACCTCTGTTTTCTCTCAAAAATCTCACTTTATTATTATAGAATAAATTATATAAATGCCAGAAAAATAATCTTTAAAATAATATTTCTTCCAAAATGTATTTAGATTTTCTCCTATCATAAAAATATTTAATATTACAATAAAAATTTAAATCTGTAATGAAATACAACGAAATCTAATTTATTATATGTGTAGATAAATTACAACCATATCAAGAAAAATCGCGTAAATTTAGTTTACGACAATGACGACATGACATCGACTAACGACGGAGAAACACAGCTATATATAAATATAGAATTTTTCGATCGAAATTTCAGGATATTTAAATAATTAAATGACCCTTAGTTGAGCGAGTAGTGATAAAATTTATTTATTATAATTAGAGCTCAATCCGTTGCGAAGTTCTGGGTAGCTGTTAAAGAGCTCCTCAATTAAGAAGCGGTCTATTGATTGAATCGCCTGTTATACATTATAAAGGGATTACTTTCTACTGACAAATATATATATATATATATATGTATATATATAGAAGTATAGGATTGGTTTTTATACCAAAATGGCATCCTTGATTAAAGTAAATATTCCAATCGTTGTTATACAGAAATTTGGTAGCTTCGTCGAATACTTAATAATTACCCATTACACTTTTTCAACTATAAGTAATTATACTTTTACAAATAACACTTCTATTCTTATAAATTGATATGACATATTTTTTCAAACATTTGATTATATTCCAACAAAAAAATTAGACATAGTTGGGCGATAACAGGAAATTCCTTTATTTGTAATACGGGAATTTATCAGGTTTTTCGTTTTGGATGGTCAAATTCTAGATAATTAATCATTTATTCGTAATACAGTTTTTTCTCAACTGCAAAAATAGTATTATTAGCGATTATTTATCCTCTAGAATCACGTAACGTGTTTCACAATTTGATAGGCGTCATATCCGTGAAATATACTTTTTCCCTTAAAAAAGTAATTCTCTTATTATCTCTGTATTATATTACATTATAAGCTAAAATTTTACCATTACACTGTAATGTAATAAAAAAGCAATTATGATGCACAAAAACAAATTATTTCACGCGAGAAACAGAAACATAATCTTTAACTTTAGTTGAACCACAGTTTGAAAAAGGTTCTCCTCAACCTTTAAGTAATCCGACAATCTTAATGGTCAAATGAACATATAACACTAGTCTGCGTGTATAAATGAATAATTAAATACTTTGCTAATAATGAGTTCACTTAATTAACCCAATGAAATACTAATTAGTTATTTTCTCAGTGTACTGAATATCATCTCAATTTTCGAGTTCAGTAATAAACATGTAATCCTGAATGTTATCAAGTAAGCAAAGGAAAATTTAAAGAAATTACATATAATCGAACGCGCACATACCTATACAAAAACAGACACACACACATATACACAAACGCATATATATATATATATATATATATATATATATATATATATATATATGTATATATATATATATATATATATATATATATATATATAAACAGAGGAGAATCGGTATATTCAGATAAAATGGAATATTGGACTCAGAAACCTTCGCGCTAAACAAAGGTCAGATAATTAATGTAGTCTCTGTCGTGCAATAGTGTACTTTTTATAAAACTTCCCTATTTGACATGATATCTATTCCACAATGGAAGATCGGAGATGACTAGTTGGAAATTTATATCAGGACCCACATGTGCTAAATACTGACAGAAAACGAAATATTGCCGATTAACTGAAAATTGTTGCTATGTGAGGCTTGTATGCATTAGTGGAGCGGAAGCCTCCTGGTGCAAGTGCTCGTAGCAGCGATTCTGGCAGATATTTTGGAAGTGTCCAACAATGACGAAATTTGTATACTTGATGAATTGCATCTGATATACGGGGCAGGGTTTATTTTATACGGCGAACAAGGATATATTAAACCTCCGTCATTTTATTTAAGTTAGTTATCAAAACCCTAAATAACATGATGAAAGTCCTATAACTAAAGATCGCGTATGGAGATTTGGAGCATACGGCCTAAAGCGATACCGTGAAAGATATAAGTTTGGAATGTAAAAAATTGCGTGCAATTTATGGCCTCGTCGGTGGAGTGAATGAGCTTCAAATCTCTGAAGCGAATACTGCCTCATTCAGATACTGGCCGCGGCGAAACTTGAAAGTAATCGATTGATGCCATATAAGTAGGTAACTGGTCCAAATAATGATTACTGTTTCACATCTGGTGCAATTTGGAGTCTAAATTGAGAAAATGCATACATGCCTCAAATGCTGCTATTAAAGTTCAATTCAAGTTCACTACACCAAATTTCAGGTTTTACCTCCTATATGGACATTTCGTGGATAATCAATTGATATAATAGGTTAACTGCGATTCAGAATAGGATCCACTGAAATGGGAGACTCACAAATAGCGTAAATTGCGTAAAGTTGGCGTCCTGGATGAGGCAAAGCATAGTGTGAGTGTCTCTGAAGCGAATGCATTCAGGTTCAACTTCTGGCCACGGAAATTCTAGCAATCTCTTGACGAGTGCGTAATCAGGACCAAAAACCATCTACTCGATGAATTGCACTTGTTATTAAATGCTATTCGTAGTTGCTACGTGAAACATGCGCATAAATTTTGTTGTATTTAAGCGACATTTTCGTGTAGGCAAAAATAAATAAATATATTTGTCTCACGCTCCCGTCATAATGAGAAATTCATAAGTAATATCAAGTTTTGTTGGCTGTAATCCGAAATTTGATTCAATAGCAAAAATATGTATTGGCTTATTTTGTCGAAGTCATAACAGCATTTGAGTTATCCATTCGAGATTCAACCATGGTTAATTCGAGGCACAGATCTTAAAATTATATTAATCTTGATGCTTCTATTTAAGGTATAAAGTACATTCATATATCCTAGACAACAAAGCTTAAATTAGGTAAATCCAGTAGATCCTGCCAGCATCTGATGTAATACATCCCTGCAATAGCAATAGCAGTGCAAGCACCAATAAAAATTTTGCTGCCTTGATAAACATCACCTCAAATGTGATGAAAAGTCATTTAAAGGTTTAGCTGATATGCTCAATTGCCACACCAGGCACGTGTATTGGCTTGTCCTAACGCACCGGAAATTAAGAAATAACATGTGATTGAATTGGGGCCTTCTCTAGATCGATCAATAAAATTGGCATTACTTTGCTTTTTATTCCGTAAACTAGCCTTCTTTCACGCATACAGCTTAATTAGAATCTGGAGGCTATAAAATATTCCATGCAAGTAAGTCGCATAAATTCGAAATAGACAAAAACCATATTACACTTAGTAGACGAAAATTACTCTGTTAAACATAACCTGTGAAACATTACCACAATATCTTTGTTATTTGACGAAAATTTAATAGTTACCCTTTTATAAAATTAGCCATCAAGTTAATATGCCAATCGACCAATCTGATAGCTTAGCTTTATATATCTACGCAAAAACAGCCACAAATATTTTTCCTCTACCAGTTGCACATTAAATTATTCACATAAATAGTGCTCCAAACTAGTCCGTATATGATAAACAATACTCATATATTGATATGCAAAGATATACGCAATTGCATACGAGTAAATATAATTGCGTATTTAACAATGACCACGGAAATGAAAGTTTATGGGCCAATAATCTTTATATATATATATATATATATATATATATATATATATATATATATATTCTTTTGAAATGCGAGCTTTAATAAAATTCATTGTACCCTTCTTGTGTGCAAAAAAAAAAGAAATTTTATCAGATATAAGAAAATTTTCTTTCTCATGGTCTTCTCAAATATCTACTCATGAACATATCTTTATATATAAATTGGAAAGCAAAACAAGATAGAAATATGTGAACAAAGCGAGTGTGAAAAATAGAAACCAATCAAATTGCGTGCGTCACATCCAGTTCAAGCTCAATGCTTGTACGTGCTTCTTCTGCTTACATAAATCCGGCTGCAATTTGTTTATCCATAAGGCTTCGTATGTGGCTAGCTCCCTTTTGTTTTTGCATTTAGTAATTACTTTGAATGCTACGTCTGGAGAACATACGTGCGATGTTTCGATGATGTGTTGCGCAATAGCAGACGTGTATTCACCATTTGATTTAAAACAGGCGTTTAAGTTGAAATGTTCTCTCATTCGAGTAATTAACCGTCTGGTCGATCGGCCTACGTAAGTTGATCGACAACTTGCGCATGTATATTGGTAAATAATATTTGATATCGACATTAACGGCTGTTTCTCTTTGATTACTGGTAAAGGCAAGTGTGTTACACTAAATAACACTCGTAGTTTGGCTGCATTAAATGTGCGTGTTAATGCTGCTTCAACTTTCTTTTGTGCCATTCGGGAAACTGCATCCCCCATAAATGGGATGTTTAGGTAGACTGTTTTCTTTTCTGGCCCATAATACGTCTGTTTATGGTTAATTCCCCTTTTAATAATTGATTCAATTAATTGTCTGGGATAACCATTAGACATTAAATCGTTAATTGCTTTATTATATTCATTTCCTTTAGAATCTTGACTAACCAATCAGTCAATTCTTGAAAAGCAACCACGAACTGTTGATAATTTATATTGAAATGGCACAAAACTGCTGTAATGCAAATACTGTGCAGACCATGTTGGTTTATGGTAAATTGTTCTGTTTAATTTACCATTAGTTTCTTTCTTTAATAGTACATCTAGGAAAGGCAGACAGTCATCTTTCTCGTGCTCTGACGTGAAGCCGATATTCTTATGTGCTTTGTTGAAACTTTGAAGCAATGTTCGTGATTGCGACCTGTTTTTAAGTACAAGAAATATATCATCCACATACCGTATATATTGAGCACATTTACTTATTTCACTCTTTAATGATGTATTTTCTAGGTGCCCTAGAAAAATCTCAGCCAACACTGGAGATAAGGGGCTTCCCATTGCGACACCATCAGTCTGTTTGTAGATGTTTCCATTAAAACGAAATCGTACGTCTTTCGTGCATAATAAGATAAGCTTGCGTAGAGTTTGACCTGGCACCGGCGATGGTAATATATCGTGTTCTACCGCTTTGACTATAATGTCAATGGTTTCATCAATTGGAACATTTGTAAACAAAGACGTAACATCAAAAGATACCATAATCTTGTTTTTAACATTTATATCTTGAATTTTGTTTACAAACTCAAACGAATCGGCAACCGAATGATTACCTAGTAGTTTACGTAATGTTTCAAGTAAACGAACTAGCCATTTAGCTAGTGCATGAAACGGAGAATTTACCATTGATAAAATTGGCCTCATAGGACAACCTCTTTGTGTGTTTTGGTTATCCGTACGTGATTGGTTTAGATGATACAACTGGCTTGAGCTTCTGTGCAGTGGCCTCATCAATAAAACCGGCATCTGTCAATATATATATATATATATATATATAATACAAGAATGACCAGATCTCAGACATCACTTTGCAATAGATCGAGAAAGACCTTTACATGCAAGAAAGCACACAAACAGGCACAAACGCATACACACTTAATAATTCACCAAAACAATAAAAATAAGTAAAACCGAGTCTGATTTGTTGCCAAAAATATATCATGTATATATTCCGCAGAGATATAAGTGTATTGTGGTTAATTACGTGTTGAATTTTTAATGAATGCGTGCTTGTGTGTTCGGATAGTTGTAAAGCTTACGGAAAAACTCTAATTAATAATTTAGAACTGATTACTCGTCTTCTGATGCTTAGTGAATTAGCCAAGATTTCGAAATTTATTTGTTTTATGCTTGAACGATTATTCACCATGTGCGGTCCTTCATGGCACATTTTTCATGACTCGCGCCTAGGTATTGCTCTGGAATCCAAATAGGATTTCCTTTATTTAAACATACATTGTTTGCGTGGGTGGTGATCGCAATTGCTATAATCTAGTTTCTGAACTTGATATAAACAACTGACCCATTAAGTACAAACATTTGTCAGTATAAACTAGGAATTGTAAAGTGTAGAAAAGCCAATTCATCCAGTTGACCGGTTTAGTCCTTATTGGTAACTCATCACGTAATAGCCAGAATTTGGGCACCAGATTCCGAAGCAGATGTGTTCAGATTCGAACCCCGTTCGCGGCAAATTCTGGCCAGTACGTGATGAGATACCAATATACACGAAGCCGGTCTACTGGATGAATTGCCGTTTCTACACTATAAAATTCGTAGTTTGTACTGACAAATTTATTTACTTAATAGGTCAGGTGTTAATATGAAGAACTTTACCTTGATTCAATTAAAAACTTGAATCTATAGGGAAACATTATTCGCCTATCTTGTTGAGCTTATTTAGGTGCTGATAATGGTAATAAGGTTTGTACATTGTTTAGCTGTTTCTAAACCAAGTTATTGCCCATGTGGTTGGATTGTGTATTGTGCTGATACGACAGATAGTTGAGTTCGCCTGGTTACTAGGATTTTATTGGTAGTATGGGTGATACGTGACCAGTCTAATGTAGTATGACGTAGGAGGCATCATCAATGTTCATGACAGTTGCTTGACAATTAATTTAAAGGGCTTCGGATTACTTTATGTAGAACGGTTAAATATTTTAAATTGGCAATGTTGCCCGTCTAAAGCATATGCTCTAAAACAGTTAATTTTCTGCTCTTTCTCAGGCTATTTTGATTATTTTTTGTGGAAAGTTTAAGTTGAATCGCTTAAATAGTTACAAACGTCCAATTTTGGTGCTTCCACAAATATCTATAATTTTTTAAACTATGACGGATTTAAATAGAGTTGACAAATGGTCCTTGGCATCAAGTTTCATCTTTCCCTGTGACGCCAATCCTATTCTCAGAAACGTTTCCATCGCAATTTGATTAAATCTACGCTTGTTGCGTTCAAATGGTAAATTTTTCGTAATTTCTTCTGAAAAAATTGAGTGTAATCCGATGCTGACCTATATAAACCAATACACAAGGGTGCTCATTGGCAAAATTTATTCAGGTGGTCTAGTTCGTCTCTAATCTAGTGTCAAAAGCAGATCGTTTACACTCGAATTATTAGGCAGTTTATAAATTTTCTCTTGCAGGACTTTATAAAATTTCTGCTGAAGTGAATGAATTGTCCGGTGAGTTTGAATATCCTGTACATTGCGTAAAATATTCCACAATTTTACTGTGGAGTCAGACATTTTACAAGAAAAGAAATTGGTCATCTTTCCCTAGCTTATTTGCGAATTTGCGGTCTTGTCCGGCTTTATTGGGTTCTATCAACAGTTTTTATACCATTACTGTGTCTCAAATGCACAACTAGAATTCCCGCACAAAACTGTCAGCAGATTTCAAGATCTTTATTCAAGTTGATTCATGTGTCCAGCCAGAGGGAGCGATGCATCGATGCTTCATATACATACGACATTGAATGGTCGTAAATATTTGCATTTAAATGTATATTGCATATTGATTTGAAAATGATCAATTGCCATTTGTTTAGGTCGTTAATTTATATAAGAAAGCGTGTAATTTTATTTTTCCCAGGTCATAATGGACAGTAATTCATTATATAGTTTATTCATTCGTAGACGGACTACGCTGATCTGTGTTGCAATACGTTGCCCATCGACAGAAAATACCACATTGAAGTTGTTTCTAAGGCTGTCAAATAATTATGATTTATTGGTTTGAAGTGCATTCTTGCAGGACTTGCTGCGATTCGTATTGATTTTGAAGGCTTTTACAATCGTTTTAACCTTCTTTCAGATTCCGATATTAAAGTTAAATATTGTCTGTCAATTTTTTTAGAATGTAAATTTATCTTTATTTTATTATTTTTCGAGTCATATTTCCATTAATGCAAAGTTTCAATTTTTGTAAGAAAATTTATAACGTACTTCATAATCGCTTAATGTCTTGTGTTGTTTTCGATTTGTAGACTATCGATTTCTTCATTGACCAATTTTAATGATCTTTTTGAAATTTTAAATCGTTCTGTTTTGCTCCAGTACGCTGAAAATACTCTGTTTGCCACATTTGCTTGCTGAAAGCTATTGAAGCCAGGCCAAATGTTAAGCAATTATGGAAGCTTCTACATACATCATTGAATTCGTTAATTTAGCGCTCGTTTGAATTCCTTGTCATGATGCGATATCTTGATTCAACGAAGAGTACTTTCTATCGGTTTTGCTCCAGAACGCTTCCAAACTCGGTCTGCGATTTTGCTAGTTAAAATTTATTAGTTCGAGACCAAAAGTTAAGCGATTATAGCAGCTTCGACAAGCAGCCTTAAGTTTAATAATTTTGCGATCAGTTAAATTCCCCGTAATGATGCAATTTCCTGTTTCAAAGAAGAGTACTTTCTTTCCGTTTTACTCCGTTAAGCTGATAAACGATGTTTGCCATTTTTGGTCGTTGAAAGGCATTGGTGCGAGGCCAGCTTTCAAGCAATTATAGAAGTTTCTACAGGCAGCATTAAAATCGATTTTTAGCATTTAATTGAATTCTTTGTAATGATGCAATATCTGGTTCCGAAGAACACTACTTTCTTTTGTTTTCGTGTAAAAATCGCAGTTGATACATTGCAATATGAAACATCAGGACATGAAGATATATGTTGCCAGACTGGAAAAATTGTAGAATTTTCTTGAGAAGTGATACATCCCTTTTCCATTAGTTAAACTTTTTACTATTTCTAATTTTTTAGTAAAGAAATTGATTTGACATTAGTTCATCCTTACCATTTGAATAAGAAGCGAATTTAATATTCTTTTTCACTATCAGACTCCATTTGTTATCGTCGTATGAATTAAGCATAATTTAAGTTGTCAGATGTTCAATTAAAAATTCACCGATTGTGTTGTGCAAATTGTTAATTACATTTGAATTGCTTTCTATTTTAAGGTCACAAACCTGATTTAAATAAAGTTGTTTGGTTTTGGTCGTTTTCTATTTTTTTCTTCCGCATCAATTAAAAAATTAGGAAAAAATATTTGATCGGAAGCATTGTTTAATATACCTTTTTGTTTCTAAATATGTCGAAATGTGATAACTAATATCGATCAAGGCCAGAGTTTATGGATTTACTGGAGTAACAGGTGTTCAGAAATAGTTGTAATTCTCAATATCGGTGAAATATAGCATAAATTGTTATCCATCATGTTGGTACCATGTACCGAATCGGTAACCATAGTGTTAGTACCATGTACCTTTTCGATACTACAATGTTGGTATCAGTTGCTAACACAATAGCCATAGTGTTAGTATCCTTTACAAAATCGGTATATATGTTATATAGTGTAAGTTAGCGTTGAAGTCGCATTGTCGAAGACTTTATATGATGTTAGCTTCACTATTGTAGGTTTACACATTCGTCTAGGAGATTGTACCGTCCTATTATCCCACATTCTTCTACCAAATATATAGTGGTTAAAGGGCGTAATACCGGCTCCTACTGATGAGTCGCCAGTAGGCACGAAACGAATGTGCATGAGATTATACTTTCCGTTCATGCTGTCTTTGGTTTATCCTTCTGATCACAACTGAACTAATTTGTTACTAGGTTCGCAACATAACCGTGGCAATCATGTTTAAGTACGATTTCGTATAGACGATAGCAACGCCCAAATATAATTATTCTATGGTGCCGTTTAGGCTCCTAATAATGAAACACCTTGAAGTACGTTAGGCATGTTCACGATGGATTAAAATTTGGGTTAATGCTGAACTTGTTATATAGTTCTCATGCTGTTTGAATTAATTTTTGTACTTGATACATCATGCCTCATATATAAACGCACGTTTGCCCTTTTTGCCTGCGTCAAGAATGTGTAATTTTTAGATGTTTAAAAGCTCCTTTATTTGATTTAAGCTAACAAGTCATTTTAAGGTAAAAATTTCAGGTATCTGCTCGTAAATTTCTTTTCACTCAAGTTTATGCAGTATATAGTGTTTCTTAACTTCAAAGCGTTTTTGGTCGTGATTTATTACGTGCTTCCTTTGTAATCATACTGAGCCTTCAGTTCTATTTTCATCAGCTTATAGACAGATGTTTAATTCACACAAGAATGAAGGTGTGAAGTGTCATTTCTCAAACCTACTCAGTGAAAATCCATCTTACCAAGGTTCATATTTCATTTCGAGCGTTGCACCTATAAACGCGTTTAAAAAAATTCTATTTTTGTGTTTACTGTTTTCACTTCAATAGTTTTAAATAGTTGTTTGTTATACTCGTTTGTAAGATTATCGCCTCATTGTGCAGAAATTTTTAAAATAAAAATTTGATTAGACGATCTTCAAGATTTTAAAGTTAATCAGCTTGACATACAGAGTCAGAGAAGAATATGTTAGATATTACATTTTCGTGAGGAATATGACGGAGTTCCCTACAGAAAGAGTTTTAGGACAATTAAAACTACTAAATTTTTTGATCAATTTATGTAGGCTGGTTAACGAGACAGTGCTGGAACGTGGCAAACTGAATACCACATACATGTCCGAATTGGCGCGATATATTACAAAACTCATAAAATTACGTTCATTATAAATTGGCTATAAAAGAATTAGCTTATTGAAAAACAAATATTTTATGTCACTCCATGAGGCAAGATTTATTTAAAAATCGTAGACGGACTTAAGCTGGCAGAATCCGAATTTTACTGGCAGTACGTTCGAATTTGACGGACTATGGTGAGTGTAATTGAAATGAAAATACCGGGTTTAACTTTTCATCTTTCTCGCAGTTTTTTATATGAGGCTTTGGTTCTCCCGCTTTCTAAAAATAGCCAAATATATTACTCTTACTAATGTTTCAAGGAGAAGCGGAACAAATATTTTATATGGAAATCTTTTTGCCATAGGGGAAATAATATTTTCAAATTATTTTAGCAATTATTTAATAAATGACTCCGGGTAATTTATCTTCCATGTGGTTAAATATTGAGTAAAATAGAAGCGAAACTTACGAACAGATCTATGGGATAAATTAATTGAACAAAATAAAATTAAAAAGTAGGATGAAAAATGACCAAACTGGATAGCGTTTAGAGAATTGCGATATATAAATGAATGCGTAACGAAGATGTGAAAGCAAATTAATTGTAGATTTAATTAATTAGAAATACTAATGGAAATATTACATTTAAATGGAAACTTTTAATGTGTTATGAGGAATAAGTTTTTGTATTTTATGGTATTTTTACGAAATTTATGCCAATCAAATTAACAGTTAGACAATGCTTTTACGGTGAATTAATTTCTATTCTATTGGATATTAGGTGTTGTGTACCCAGTAATAAATTAGTCCAAATAGGACAAGAATGATTAACCAAATTCAGCATGAACGAAATGTACGATCTTATGAGCACATTCGTTTCGTGCTTACTGTCAAATCATCAGTAGGTGCCTGTATTACGCCCCATACACGCTATTTATTTTATTTAAAAATGTGGGAAAATTCGAGGAACAATCTCATATACGAATGTGAAAATTTTCAGTGTTAGTTGTTGGCGAAGTATTTTCTGTGGAATTATTTAATGCAACCCTAAAGAAGACACACACGGAACTATTACACACAAAAGAAGATGTCTAGATATCTATCATGCACAAAATAAATTCAGGGCTTCTGAAAATGCCAGTCAATTATAGCTAAATGTGACTCTACACTCATTATATGCATTTTATCGCAAATTATAATTGTTTCTTTAAGGGCGTCACATCTAATCGCAGATATGAAACTCGTTTTAGGATGTCTAAAAGTTGTAGTAAAATAATATAAGTTAAGAGGAATAAAATTTAGGACTTCTTAAATGGAATTAAAGAATAAATATTGCAAACTTGTTCTCAAAATTTTAGGAAAATGTAATTTAGGCGTTGTCTATTATGTACTGTGAGTTTCGGAGAACTAGTATTTATGCAATTGTGTATTAAGTGTTGTGCTCCCAGTAACATATTAGTTATACCGCTGGTACACAAATTCTTATAGGAGGTTGAACCGCCAAATTGTATAACATTCCTTATCCAAACATAAAGTAGGCAAAGTGCGTAATAGCTGTTCCTACTCATGACTCGCCAATTTGCACGAAACGAATATGCACAAGATTGTACTTTACGTTCGTGGTGTCTTTGGTTTATCCTTCTGGTCATATTTCAAATAATTTGTTACTTGGTGCAGAAAACCAAATACACAATTGCAGCTACAGTAGGTCTCCGCCACAAACGGTATCTGAATATTATATATTTAATTGAATAGTTTAGTGGTTACCGCGAAATGTGATAACTGATATCGATCAAGACCAGAGTGTATGGATTTGCTGAAGTCAAAATTGTTTATAATTATTGTATTTAACCAGTCGTCGAACTGGTTAAATACAATGGGATTGGTGTTTACTTCAAGCTCGCAAACTTGATTTAAAGAATTGTTACCACCACCCGCGCAAACAATTATTGTTAAATTGTATTGTTTATAATTATTTGGCAATCTCAATTTTGATTAAATTTAGCATATCATGAATTCCATTGTGTTGGCGCCATGTACCGTCTCGGAAGCCGTAGTATTATTGCCATCGACGTATTTGACAACCATGCTGCTGATAACCATTATGGGCTTGGGGTGTATTTTATATAGTGAGGTTTCTTAGAATTCGCTATGTCGTATAGAGGATGGTTCCCTCCAGTTGTCCAATATAACTCGCCCAAATATATAATGGACATGGGCATAATATCGGTTCTAACTGATAATTTGCCAGTATACACGGAACGATTTTGCACATGAGAATATAAATTTCGTCCATGCTGACTTTCGTTTACTCTTCTTATCCTGTTTGACCTAATTAAGCTACTAGGTGCACAACTCCTAATGCACAGTTGACAGTTATGTTTACCTGTTTAAAAATACCGAAGAAATGCAAATTTAACATATAGCTGAGCGTGCTTCATGACACGTCAATGCGTTCCGCATCACGAGGATAGCCATAAGACGGTCTGAGTAATCGGTGAAATCCACTACATGTAGGTATGCAGAGCTTGCGAACTGGCGAAAAGTTAAAGACGGCATTAACGCCCCGACTCAATGTATAACACTTCGGTTAATGTTGGTAACATAGACTATGAAATTGAAATGAACTTAGTTGCGGGACAGTATCATATAATATACGCTATATATATATATATATATATATATATATATATATATATATATATATATATATATATACCCATATATATTGCCATTAAAGACAACACAATACACAAGACAGTTAATGCATTGCTAAAAATACCAGATTCGAACTTATGGAACAATAAACAACAACTCGCTGAAATAGACGTGACGAGGACCCGAATTGCAAAACACGCACTACGTGTGATGTTTTTCAAATACCTTATTTTTTTCTTCAGCTATTTATTTAGATTGAACACGTTTCGCATTGCTTTCCATCTTACGTTTCAAATGACTTCGCCTAATGTCTTGTTTTATAGCAGACTTCATGTTAACCGGGAATAGTAAACGTAATTATAGTACCATTTCGGATTTTTCACACAACTATGTGCATAATAGAAATTAAACTTTGCATAAGACAGGAAAGGCAGTTCGTCAAAGGGGATCGGCTTCAAAATTATGTAGAACGTGCCAAGCACTTGACAGAAATACCCGATCAGTGCTCGAACCACGTTCCCTTTTATTTAGATACTGGCAAGTCATGCACTGTCCCAACCAAGCCGGTAATTTGAACTTTCATTCGAAAACGATGACACATAGGTACCATCTGAAGTAAAGTCTCAACAAAAACATAAGTTAGAATGTAATTGAAAATGGTGCTTAATGTGCGATAAGAGTCACAGACGCCGAGGCAATTCTGCTCTGTTCGAGCCCGCGCTAAACAAAATTGAGGCCTGTATTTATGAAAATCCCAAGAGGGAAAAAACCATTTAACTTAAGGAATTTCCTTTGATTAATTTATATTGACAGAATATATATATATATATATATATATATATATATATATATATATATATATATATATATATATATATATATATATATATATATAGCATATAAGATACTAAAATTAGATGTTATTGGAATCAATTAGATCACTTTATAGATAAAATGAATGATGTTTTATAGGGTGCATAATTCTATGCTGACAGTTCCGAACGAAATTAAATTAAATATACATAATTTCTATGTAAGTGTTGAGTATTTTTCTACTTAGTATAGTATTATGCTGTCTAATGACAAATAAGTTTATTTTTTAATTAAACAAAATAGTTTATTTACTTTCTCAAATAAGGGTTAAAAGAGGTTTTGCTAATATTGAATGATGACTATGTATTGTTAGATTGTTGTCAACACTTGACAGTGGAATAAATTGAAGGCAGATTTACTCAGACAACAAAATATATTTAAAGATTCATTTTAATGAAGTATATTTTTCGGATGCTAGTCAAGAATATCTGATTTACTCAGACAAAAATTTGAATTCAAACATTGATCTTAATGAAGTATTATTTTCGAATGACAGAAAAGAGCATCTCTGTACGAATTTGTCTGTTATCGCGTAAAGTAGATATAAGCAAAGTAAAATTATATTTTTAAATTTTATTGCCAAATCTTGTGCGTGGCCCTTTGCTAAAACATAAATAAAAGCAAAATTCTCCAAATAATTAAAGAAGTATTTTTTGGGCTAAAAGAATTTTCATTGTATAATAAAAGCGGATATAGGAAACACCCGTATATCACAAAGGGTTTGTAGTATACTCATCTTTTAAAAATTGGGTTAACCTTATTGCATCATTTTTTGCTGAAAATCTGAATAAACCTGTCAGCTCAGACAATACTATATGGGTTTGGCTGCATTATATATATATATGTATATATATATATATATATATATATATATATATATATATATATATATATATATATATAGCAACATATAGAGAGTACAGAAATTTCTAACAAGCGGCATTTAATGGGAAGGGAGATTTATTTAAAATCACCGCATCAATGAGAAACGCGTTTATGTATTTTCACATATTAAATCCAGCGACTATATTATTTAAACAGAATGCTAGCAGTGAGATATTTCATTGAAAAGAATATGATTTAACCTCATTAACAAGTTTGCAAATGTTAGCTCATTGACATATTGTATTTTAATAAAATGAATTGATGAAGATTCTCTAAATTTTTAATTTCAATCAGAATTCAGCTTAGTGAGTCACCATTGAAGGAAAATGAAAACTTATAACTCCAATATCAATTACCATAATAAAAGTATTAATAATTTAATACTACTATAACCAATTATAATAATAATGACAAATAATAATAATGCAAACAATAATATCAATGATAACCAAAATAATAAATCTTCAAGTATAATTTAATGTTCTACAGCTAGTACTTGTACTCTAAATACTACTATATAATAATACTCCTCCTCCTACTCTTAAAATTACTACAACAACTACTACTACTTCTACTACTACTACTACTACTTCTATTAATACTACTACTACTACTACTACTACTACTACTACTACTACTACTACTACTACTACTACTACTACTACTACTACTACTACTACTACTACTACTACTACTACTACTACTACTACTACTACTACTACTACTCTACTACTACTAGTAAACTACTACTACTACTAATACTACTACTACTACTACTACTACTACTACTACTACTACTACTACTACTACTACTAATACTAGTAATACTAGTACTACTAATACCACTACTACCATTACTACTACTCCTACTACTATTACTGCTACAACTACTACTTCTACTACTACTGCTGGCATTACTACTACTAAAATTAATAATAATAATAATAATAATAACAACAATAATAATAAAATTATGACTATAATAAGACTATTAATATAAATATTATTTATAAATTTTTTAAAAATACCAAGCATATATATGTTCACATGCATGAAGAAACACATAAATACAAGCACATATAGACATATGTGTGCATGCATAAATAAATTAAAACCACACACATACGAACATAGAGGTATAAATAAATAAACACACAAAAAATTGCATGAATACACATAAACATATATACAAAATAGTTCATGTAAACAAATCTATGAATACATACGTGCACACATGCATAAGAACAAACATGCATAGATGTATACAAGTATACATAGATAACTACATACATGCATGCGAGCATGAATGAATATGTACACACATTCATGCAAACATATATAAATAAATAAATAAATAAATAAATACATAAAAAGATGCAACATATATATATATATATATATATATATAT
>JAQBSW010008157.1:0-35967 GCA_029291075.1 Eudiplozoon nipponicum | reverse complement strand
GTTGATGCAGGCATGCTTTCGGAAATCCGAACTGACGCAGGTGTCCTAAAAATTGATCTTTGAATTGTTCAACCCGCCTATAAAGAAGACTTATTTTATCAGTTATTAAATGGTTGTTACTATCATTTATAGTTTCACTAGCGTTTAATTTTCGCGGACTAGTTGGGCGAATAAGTTGGAGCAAACAACAACCATCACCTGACGCGAAAGGTTATTTAAGCGGAGAAGGATCAAGTTTAGATGGAGATAAATACCTAGGTAGCACACAGATATAAGGCAACCTAAATTTATACACAACTCAATTTATGATAAGTCAAACTTAAAGCAAGGAAGCATCAGAAAAATAGTTGGCTTGCAGTTTTCGTTGCATCACGTCATAAACAGGACCAAATCTCGCATTTAATTCTTCCCTACTAAAAGGATAGTTAAGATGATTCTACAAAAATATCACCACTGAGCTCCATTCAATGTCATATCGCGCAAGGCTTCCAACTAGGAACTATGATAATAACGTGGACGAATGGGTCCTATACTTCTCAATTTGGTTGCAAATTACCTCAGCAGTTCCTGCCACTTCAAAATTTGTCCACCATTCCTACGAAAATTTGACGCAATCTGAGAGAATAATGCCTTACTAGGAAATTGAATTGAAAACATACGTAAAATATGAGTGAACCAAAGCAGTTGATGGAGCCTTATTTGTTTTTCTAACAAGGGGCACTTTCTGGTCGCTCCTAAATACATCTACGGATGTCAATGTTGCTATATTGGATGTTTGTCAAACAACGGTGATTGAAAGCTTGTAAGCGACTAAAATTTCGACCAAAAAGATCCAAGTTTCACTAGCGAATAACAACCCCTACAGAAAAACGCACTTGACAAACGAAATTTAAGACGGAGTAAGATACTCACGTTACTCCATAAATGACTAAGGCTGGAGAAGGTCATTTTAGCATTCGCGATCCTAATATTCACATTGGCATTCATACTGCCTGAATTATTGATACAGCTACTAAGGTATATAAGCTTGTAAACTTTAGCCAGATATTTATCTTTACACCGCAGAGTTGAAGTAAGTAATGTGAGATCCTGCATAAGTATCTTACATTTAGATGGTGCAACTTTCATACCGAAAGACAGAACGGCGAATATTCATCTATTCAAGCTAACCTGGTCAGAAACTCATCTGTGGAATAATAAAATATCGTCTGCATAGGCAAGAGCGACTAAACTACTGACAAGGAGACATTCAACACCTACATCATGGACACATGGAACAGTATAGTTAAAAATAGCATTTATCACATAATTATTCAAAAATTGGGAAAGTAGACAAACTTGACGGATACCATTGCTAATAGTAAAGTTGTGAGATAAATGATTGTATACTCTAATGCAATTGGAAATGTTTGTGCAGACAGTGTGTAAAATATTCAAAAACTTAGTGGGTACAACACACTATCCGACATAATATCGACTTCGACATTGCAATTCATTGTGCAGATGCTCTACTGAAGTCTAAAAAGGCGGCTAATCCTGGACGTCAATATACACGTCGCCATTCAAGAACCTGTATCATCTATACGTCGGCCTGGCCGAAATCCGGCCTGTTTTTATTGATACAGCCAAAATTTTGAAGACCGGGTCTGATGCAGGTGCCAAAAAAATGAATATTTTAAATGTGCAGACCACCTATCAAGACGGTACATCTTATCCGTTGATTGATTATTGTTGTAATCATCTATTGTTACGCTAACCCTTAATATTATCGACCTCGTCTCGAATAAATATGAACAAATATCGGCTGTTACTTGATTAAGACGCTTATCCTACCTATTCAATCACTATGGTCCAAAAGGATTCAAGGTCGCCTTTTAAACTGTATTGTGTAAGTGTCTCATAGCTCCACCAGTATCATTATAAACCGAATAAGCAGAAATTTTCTTTTACAGTTCACGCATAACAATTAATTTTCTGGTTATGCGGCAACGAGGCATCACCTCATAGTTGTCAATGAATGGAGATGTTGACACCTACACTTCTTGATCAGCCTCTTTTCTTTTACATTCCTCCGCTTCCCTATCTAAAAAAACTCTTTCAAAGATACAACGAAAAAGGTTGATCAAATCACTGAATCGAATTTCGTTTAGACAGATATCAAAATTATTTCAGGTATATCAAGATTCAATAAACGAGGTTACTCATGTCAGTGCATTTAAAGAGTAAACAAAAAACGCATACGATAAATAAATTAGAAATCGGTATATGTTATGCATCCCAAATCAGAATCCAGGAGGCTACGAGTATTACAGTACTGTGCACACAATCCTTATCCTTGCGTTATTAGCTTCAATCCCTTGGCACCACAGCATTACTGTTATTCTTATGTCACGAGGTGAAGCTCCTCTAACTGAATTGACTTCTGAAAACAAGTGAATTCGCATGGCACGCTTAAATAAACATCAAAGCCAATAACTAAAACAATAATAAACGTTGCTCGTCCGCTGTATTTGCATACGTGCCCACTGAACGAAGAACAGACGATAACAATGACGTTTTCTAATAAGGCGAAAAGTTCACATATAGTCATTGTCATGGATGGCCTGAATAGTGAAGTTAAACATTAAAGTGATGAGGAATTCATGTGTGGAAAACGCACATTAGGTCGATGCGCAAAGATAAAAGTGAACTACTGTTGGATAACTGTGTCGAACAGTATGCGTTGCGCAACATGACGTCCGTCAGCTTCAGCACAATTATAAACTCAAGCGGATCAAGTAGCAGTTATTTAAAATTGGTAATGGTGCCTATCGAATTGCTTTTCATTTTAGAGCATACATTTCAGTTTGAATCGCGCACTCATCCGTTGTAGGCATACACTCATACTTTCAGGAAAGTTAATTATGAATAAGACTCAAGTTGATGTTAGCAAACTCAAATATCAGTTTCCAATAACAGAAAGACGATTTTCAAAAGAAGAAATCTGTCTCGATGGTCAAATTATTAACATGCTGTGAACGAAGATAAGATACTCCGTCCAAAATGTAGGCAATTCCTTATGTAGCCTAACAGGTTCCTGTAGAACTATCCATCGGGTGTTTGATACTCGAAATTAGACGCAAACTGAAGCAGACAGAAAGTCTATATAGAATCGTTCTGGACTCGATAGGCAGAAGAGATTAACGAAGCGTTCGCATTGAGTAACATCCGCTGTTTGTTCGTCTTATTAGCGCAACAGTTATCATAAAATGAACAGCGACGAAACATTTAAGAATCGCAACAATATTCTTACAGCCGATAAAAGGTGTCTTCCTGGCTGGTGGGAAAAGAACTACAAAGGAAAATTCACTGAGGAATATATATCAGTCCCGATCTCCGTAAGTATGCTCGTATAAAAATAGAGAATATCTCGAACCACCAGCAGTTAACAATGAAGAATGCACTATTGATTCATAAAATTTTAAAAAAAGGTGCAAATCTAAACAATCTATTTTCTGAGAATGGTAGTGATATAATTTGTGGTGTTGTGCATAACCTCTTTCGTATTAGATATAATAAGGAAACTGAGTCGGATGTTCAAAGAGCATAAACCATCTTTCCCTCTCTTCAAAGCAGGTAATTACAATTCGCGCCAGAGACAGCGTGGTATAGACTTTATTCAAGCTATATCTAGGCATTTCGCTTAAATAATTTACTCCATCACAGTACGCCGTATTAATAGCACTAGAAAAGAATATATTGAAGTCTGACCAGAACAAAGTTTATATATATATATATATATATATATATATATATATATATATATATATATATATATATATAAAGCGCGGGTAATGATAACAATTCTTCCAATGGGGTTTGTGAGCTTCAAATAAACACCAATAACATTCTATTTAACAGTAAAACGTCAAATTGTAACCGCCGTTAGTCACACGTATCGATGTTTCGACCTTCCATTATATTCACCAAAGTACAACGGCAAACTGACTAGCGATGATGAAACCGCAATTCAACTATATGGAAAGTAAAATGACAAGGCATGCGAGACTACTAGATTTGCGATCCGCATATATAATGTTGATTTCCATATGTATCCATTGTGGTTTGCTCCCTGCTTGTCAGTTTGCTGTTGTACTATAATAATCAACATGGAAGTTCGAAACGCGCCATTATGTATAACTGACGGTAATTTTGCTATGCTGTTGGACTAGCTAAACTCAATTGGATTGTTGTTTTATTCTAAGCTCGCAAAATCGACTTAAAGAATCGTCATCACCATTTTCTTAATGGAGATACTCGAAACAAGGCACCGAATTCCGCTTGGCTCGACTCATAATAATACTCGTCGCAATATAAGACGCCAAATTAAGCGCAGTCTAGCAGTCACTTGCGAATCCTTTCCGACCAGAAAAGCTAAAGAATTGGAATAAACGTTCGCATCACGCAATAGTCGCCGTTTGTTCCAACTTATTCACGCAATAGGTCCGAGAAAATGAAAAGTAAGCGAAACTATAGATGATAGCAACAAACATTTAATAATCGATAAAATAAGTCTTCTTGATAGACGAACAGAACACTTGAAAGATCAATTTTCTTTGGAATCTGCGTCAATTATGATTCCCGAAAGCATGACTGTATCAACAGTGTGGAATGTTAGTCTCGAAGAACCAGCAGAGCTAGAAATACGAGATGCAATCTTATCTCTTAAACGTCGCACAGCCCAGGTCGTCATTACTACCTTTAAAAAAGGCAATCGTAATTCGACAGATAATCATCGTGGTATAAGCTGGACTTCAGTCGTATCTAGGTTATTTGCTTCGATTATCCTACGTCGTCTTAGTACTTCACGTGACTCAAAAAATAGAGAAGAACGGGACGGATTCCGCTCAGGGCGAGGTTGTATAGATAATATTTTTACGTTAAGGCAAGTTATTGAACAGCGATAATTATATCGACGTCCCACAATATCCGTCTTTCTAGACTTTAAGGATGCATTTGACTCGGTGGATTGCAATGTTTTATTCGATTTTCTGTTGAAAAGTGGCATACACACAATTTGTTAATGTTAAGGTCTACAACGAATTACCGCACATCACAACCAGCAGTGGTTTTCGTCAAGGTTGTCAACTTTCTTCCTTTTGTTTAATTTTGTTATCGGTGCTATTATGAACAACGCATTCAGGATGCAGGTGTTGAAGTTCTCCAGGGCGGTAAACTAGTCAATCTTGACTATTCAGACATCGTACTATTATTCGACAATAGAGATTCTGATCAGGCCACATTGTATAGATTAGCAGACGTTTTTTCGTCTTTCGGCATGAAATTCGCACCCTCTAAATGTAATGCACATTTACAGGATCACTCACTATTCACTTCAACTCTACAGCATAGTTGCCAGGTTTAAATATCTTGGCATCTCTATAAATAGCTTCGATAATATATCTGACGACGTGAATATGAGAATCGCGAAAGCGAGAGCAGCTTTCTCGAACCTTCGCCATTTATGGAGAAACGTGTGTATTTCACTCTGTCTTAAAAGTGTGGTTTACAATGCATCTGTATGCGCAGTTGTACTATACGCCAGTGAAACTTGTCAATTTAGAGTATATGATTTTAGACTCTTACAGGTATTCGACCAAGATTTACTATAATCAAGGTTCGAACTTCATATAAACACATGGCCCTTTATGTAAATATCTTTGGCATTATAAACTAAGCATCGTATAGTGTTGAAAAGTCAATTCATCCAGTAGACCGGTTTCGCCCTTATTGGGAACTCATCACGTACTAGCCAAGATTTTGTGCGGACAAGGCTCGGACACCGGCACGTCTGCTTCGGAATTTGGTGCTCTAACCACTGAGCCACCCTGCCGCAGGGCGGCACAGTAGTGGGTCAGGTGTTTATATCAAGATCGCAACCTTGATTATAGTAAATGTTATCACCGCCCGTGCATCTAATGCTCATTTAATTAAATGCGGCAGGGTAACTCAGTGGTTAGAACACCAAATTCCGAAGCATACGTGCCTAGGTTCGAGCCTTGTTCACGGCAAATTCTGGCTAGTACGTGATGAGTTCCCAATAAGGACGAAACCGGTCTATTGGATGAATTTCCTTTTCTACACTACACAATATCGAAAATGGTTCTTGTAGACGATCATTCATTAAACCTAAGTTAGGTTTTAACGTAGGCGCATTTAATGTGCGAACATTAAAACAACTTGGACAGCAAGAATCTCTTGCTCGTACGTTGGATAAATTAGAAATCGACATATGCTGCGTATCTGAAACCAGAATACAGGATCCTACGTGTATTACAGAACTAGTTGCACCATCCCTATCTACGCGTTATTGGCTTTGAACATCTGGTTCCACAGAGTCCTCTCAAGCCGGTAAATGGGGCGTTGGTATTGCTCTTAGCGCGCGAGCTGAAGCTTGCTTAATTGAATGAGCAAAAACCCGTTATCAACGTTGCCTCCTTGTTGTATCTGCATATGCTCCTACAGATAGCAGCACAGACGAAATCAAGAACTCTTATTATACTCCGAAATAAGCTCCTTACTAAGTAGAGCACGAAGTTCAGATATAGTCTTGGTTATGGGTGATATGAATGCTCAAGTTAGTCGCTTAAGCAACACAGAATTTCATTTAGGTGGAAGATACACTCTAAGCTCGACTCGCAATGATAATGGTGAACGGCTTTTGGATAGCTGCGCTGACTATAGACTATATTTAAGTAGTACAAATTTCAGACGTAGTGTTAGACGTTGTGCTACATGGCGTCCTCCAGCACCCAGACAACAGTGGACTCAAATAGACCATGCAGCTATTAGTTAAAGATGATGTGGTTGCATCCGCGATTGTCGTTCTTTTTGGAACACGTCGACTGGGACCATGCACTTTGTAGATTTGCAATAAAATTTTCCGGGAAAATAATTAAGAATAAACTCCAAATTGATGTAGGCAACCGTCCATCCGACAAAACTATGAAAATATTCTAAAGGCTAATCTAACTGGTCTGAATAGCGAAAATCCGTATATACTTTGGTCCAAGATAAGTTCCACTATGCACAATGCAGGTACTACTGTATGTGGCATAGCAGGCCCCCGTAGAAATAATCACTGGCTCTCTGTAAAATCTATGGAGATACTTCGAAATAAGGCGCCAAATTCCACCTGGCTCGACTCATAATAATACCCGTCGCAATATAAGACGCCAACTTAAGCGCAGTCTAAAAGGCGATCTCGAAAACTTTTGGAGCAGAAAGGCTGAAGAAATGGAAGTATCTTTCGCGTCAGGTAACGGTCGCTGTTTGTTCCAACTTATACGCACAACAGGTCCGAGAAAATTAAAAGTTATCGAAACTATAAATGATAGTAACAACGAATAATTAACCGATAAAATAAGTCGTCTTGACAGGTGGGCTGAACACTTTAGAGATCAATTTTCTTGGCCACCCGCGTCAGTTCCGCTTCCCGAAAGCATGTCTGCATCAACAGTGTGGAATGTTAGTCCCGAAGAACCATCCGAGTTAGAAGTACGCGATGCAATCCTATCTCTTAAGCGCCGCAAAGCCGCCGGCCCCGATGATCTGCTTCCGGGATTGTTTAAGGATGGTGGCGATATAATTTCAGGAGCGTTGACCAAACTTTTTCATACTATATGGAATGAGGAAACCGTACCACTTGACTGGAATGAGTCGACCATCATTCCCATCTTCAAAAAGGCAATCGTAATTCGTGCGATAACCATCGTGGTATAAGTTTGACTCCGGTCGTATCAAGGTTATTTGCTTCGATTATCCTACGTCGTCTTAGTGCTTCACGTGAATCACAAACAAGAGAAGAACAGGCCGGATTCCGCGCAGGACGAGGTTGTATAGATAATATTTTTACGTTAAGGCAAGTTCTCGAACAGAGACATTTATATCACCGTCCCACAATAGTCGTCTTTCTAGACTTCAAGGGTGCATTTGATTCGGTGGATCGCAATGTTTTATTCCATATCTTGTCGAAAAGCGGTGTGCCCACTAAATTTGTTAATATTATACGAGCTCTCTACACAAATACTTCTGGTCGCGTTAAGGTTTACAACGAATTAACGCATAACTTTACAACCAGCAGTGGTGTTCGTCAAGGTTGTCCACTTTCCCCATTTTTGTTTAATTTTGTAATCGATGCTATTATGAACAACACTATCTCACACATTCAGGAAGCTGGAGTTGAAGTTCTCCCGGGAGATAAACTAGTCGATCTCGACTATGCGGACGATATCGTACTATTATTCGACATTCAGCATGCTGCCCAGACCACCTTAAATAGATTAGCAAACGTTGTTCCGTCTTTCGGTATGAAATTCGCACCCTCCAAATGTAAGATACTGTTACAGGATCACCCACCACTCACTCCAACGTTGCGACTGCAGAATGAAGATCTTGACATAGTCGACAGGTTTACATATCTTGGGAGCTCTATCAATAACGTAGGCAATATGTCCGACGAGGTGAGAATATGGATCGCGAAAGCTAGAGTAGCTTTCTCGAACCTTCGTCATTTATGGAGAAACGCGAATATTTCACTTTGCCTTAAAGGTCGTGTTTACAATGCATCTGTACGCGCAGTCTTACTATACGCTAGTGAAACTTGGCCTCTTAGAGTTGATGATCTGGGACGCTTACAGGCATTCGATCATCGTTGTTTGAGAAGTATAGCACACTACACTATACAATTCTTAGTTTATACTGACATATGTAAGTAATTAATGGGTCAGGTGTTTATATCAAGACCGCAACCTTGATTATAATAAGTATAGCACATGTTGGTTACCAACAACGAATAACTAACGTTGACATCCGTAGACGTATTTTTGGATCTGACAATAAGTGCTCGTCTTTAGAAAAGCAAATAAGGCTCCATCAACTTCGTTGGCTCGGTCACGTTTTGCGTATGCCCTCATTCCGATTGCCCAATAGAGCTCTGTTCTCTCATCCAGCACCAAATTGGCGTAAGAAACAAGGTGGGCAGATTTTGACATGGCAGAAACAATTAAAGTCACTTACATCCAAATTGGGTAGTATAGGATCCACTCGTCTGCCGGGATGGGGTCCTCGTGCACATCACAGTTCTTGGTTAGAAACCCTTAGCGATATGGCAGCGAATCGAGCTCAGTGGCGATCTTGTTGCAGATGTATAGTAGAATCATCTTCGTAACTTTCTTTTCTTAGTAGGGCAAAGTTAGCTGCGAGGTTCGGTTTGTTTATGACGTGATACGGTGAAATCCGCAAGGAAGCTGTGTTGCTGATGTCGCCTTGCCCGAATGCTAACTTGGCCATAATGGTGTTGTGGAGAGGTTTAGTTTGCCTCATTTCTTTGAGTTATCCTGATAAATTTACTCATAGTAGCAAGGTTTTCCTTCTCTCTCTACCCCTCTCCCTCTCTCGTAAATCTCAATAATAATTTATCTAAATTCACCTATATACTTTTTTTGCACTCCTTATGGTTATATGGCAGTGAAACATTAGTCACTTGACTTTTGTGTAGCTGGAAATGATGATGATGAAGCTGTGTTGCTGATGTCGCCTTGCCCGAATTCTAACTTGGCCATAATGGTGTTGTGGAGAGGTTTAGTTTGCCTCATTTCTGTGAGTTTTCCTGATAAATTTACCTCATAGTAGCAAGGTTTTCCTTCTCTCTGCCCCTCTCCCTCTCTCGTAAATCTCACTGATAATTTGTCTAAATTCACCTATATACTTTTTTTGCACTCCTTATGGTTACATGGCAGTGAAACATTAGTCACTTGTGACTTTTGTGTGGCTGGACATGATGATGGATGAAGCTGTGTTGCTGATGTCGCCTTGCCCGAATGATAACCTGGCCATAATGGTGTTGTGGAGAGGTTTAGTTTGCCTCATTTCTGTGAGTTATCCTGATAAATTTACTCATAGTAGCAAGGTTTTCCTTCTCTCTCTACCCCTCTCCCTCTCTCGTAAATCTGAATAATAATTTATCTAAATTCACCTATATACTTTTTTCCACTCCTTATGGTTATAGGGCAGTGAAACATTAGTCACTTGACTTTTGTGTGGCTGGAAATGATGATGATGATGACACTACACAATTCTTAGTTTATACTGACAAATGCATGTACTTAAAGGTTCAGGTGTTTATATTAAGTTCGCAACCTTGATTATAGTATATGTTATCACCGCCCGCGCATCCAATGTTCGTTTAATTCGATCAAGATGTTCGATAAGCATGGCACATGTTGGTTACCAACAACGAATAACCAATTTTGACATCCGTAGACGTATTTTTGGATCTGCCAACAAGTGCTCTTCGTTAGAAAAACAAATAAGGCTCCATCAACTTTTTTGCTTGGTCATGCTTTGCGCATGGCCTCAATTCGATTGCCCAATTAGAGCTCTGTTCTCTCATCCAGCACCAAATTGGCGTAAGAAACAAAGTGGGCAGATTTTGACATGGCAGAAACAGTTGAAGTCACTCACGTCCAAATTGGGTATTATAGGACCCACTCGTCTGCCAGGATGGGGTCCACGTGCGCATCATAGTTCTTGGTAAGAAACCTCGCGCGATGTTGCATCGAATCGAGTTCAGTGGCGATCTTCTGAATTTTTTTCAGTAAGGCCGAGTTATTTGTTACGTTTGGCTTTGTTTATGACCTGATACGGTGAAACCCGCAAGATAGCAGTATTGCTGATTTTAGCTTGGCCTTAAAACTGACTTGGCTACAGTGGTGCTGCTTAAAGGTTTAGTTTGCCTCACTTCTGAGAGTTATCTAGACTAATATACTCCTAGTAATCAGAAACTCTATCTCTCTCTCGTAAATCACTACTAATTTGTGGGACTAAATTATTATTTTTTCGATATTTATCAAAATTTTCTAGGGTTTTTTTTCTCTTTATATAGTTATGCCAGTGAAACATCTGATACCATTGGCTTTTGTATGACTTTGATTGATGATGATGATGATGATGATGTATTTACGTACATATTATCAAATACAAACAAAACTCTGTCATGTTTACCTTTTGCAAATTACGAGCTTTCTGAATAAAAACACATCCGCCGCGTTTCACTAGCACAATTGCACCTTTCAGTGGTGCATAACCGACCTTACGATGAACACCAGTTGACATAGAATCTTCTTTTGCTTCGGTATCTCTGTACCAGTCGTCCCAGTTTAGAGTACCCGGCATTGAGCCGGCATCGGAAAACTGGCCTGAAACATTCAAGAGATACACACGAAGACATCATTTATAGAATGGTTTTAGGTATCCATACATTTTTACAATAGCTTAAATAGCAGTCATAGCAAAAGTAAGGTTCTGTAAATTTTGTGCTTACAAAGTTAAAATATTTTATATTAGGGCGAAGAACTAACATATAACCGTATATGTATTAGACTCAGCTTAACTAGTAAAGCGTTACTTCATATAGAACCAGAATGCTGTTCCAAATTCGGAAGATATTAAATGGTTTAGCAACTAGAAAGGTTTCGCGCTTATTGAGAACTTATCAGCAGCTTTTGGAAAATGTTTCACAGAGAAATTGAGCTGAGGAGGAATTGGTTCGGACTTCCAATTCATTCCTTACACTACCCAAGCCTCGCTTGTTATGCACTTAGGTATCGCTTTCGATCTGCAAATTTCAAACGTAAATTGATTTATTACTAGAAACTGCATGAAAAACGTGGTTTTGGCGGCGGCTTGAGAACTTAATATTTACGAAACCAGAAAATTTGATGAAATGAATTTTCCATCTTATGCAATTTTTCGTTCATGCCAATACTATTCAAGTACTGAAATTTTGTTATTATAGCTCAGTTAAATGATATTTTCCCAGGTGGAATGGTGAATGTCCTCCGAAGTAAGACTGCAAATAGCTAGTTGAATCTTTAAACCAGAAGCACTAAGAAATAAGACTTACCTGAAGAAAAAATTGACCAAGTAACATATTTGTGTAAAATGGGAAATATCATGAAATGCGCGGCTTCCATGCAAAACTAAACCACATGATCTCGTTTTCAAATTCCAGCGCCAGTAATACATGCAAATAATGATAAGTCCTCAAAAAGGACGAAAACGATCCATTTGAATTGCTTTTGCTACCTTATGCCATCTTTAGTTTATACCAACGGCATTATATATATATATATATAATGGCAGAAATTCGATTATAAATATGTTGGCAGTATAAACCAAACATTGCATCAGGTAGTAAAGCAATGCATCCAGAAGACCGGTTTCGCCCTGTGCCAATTCTGAAGAGTCATTGAAAAGATCAAAAAACAAACAAACCCAGTCAACCGAGTGAATTATTCAATTATGCTTTAGGTGCTGCGCTCCTTGGATAAACCAAAGTCAGCATGAACATGAGGTAAAATCTCATGTGAAGATTTATTTCGTGCATACTGGCGACTCATCAGTAGGAGCCGATATCACGCCTTGTATCCAATGAATATTTGAGTGAAGACAGTACAATTTCTCATACGAATTTGTAAACCTGCAATGGTGGAGCTAACTTCATATATTCTACGACAATGAGACTTCAAAGCCAACTCACTATATATATAGCATATACTGAGCCTGTAAAGGGGACCAACAGCAGTCTGTTGAGTCAACACCTGGTACCAACACTGTGGTTGCCGAATAGGTACATGGTACCAACACGATGAACTTCATTGTATGCCAAATTTTGCCAAAATTGAAAATAACTACTTTCTTAATACCTATTACTTCAGAAAATCCATACACTCCGGCTCTGACTTGTCTTTTGCTACAATGCTTAACTAGCACTGCATATATATATATATATATATATATATATATATATATATATAGATAGAATTTTGCTCCCAAGGAGAGTAATTCTTTCTGGTGTTTCGATAAGACTTTCCAGGAGCAAAATTTTTACATAATCAAGAGAAACCTAAGTGAAAGCAACATTATTGATATATATATATATATATATATATATATATATATATATATATATATATGTATGTATAATCAGATTGGTGCTTATCTCAAGTTTGCTAACATGAGTTAAATAATTGTTATCACTACCTGAGCAATTAATGATCGTTTTAAGGTATAAATCTTCAATTCTAGAACACTTCGCGAGATGGCTTGTTGTCTGTCTCATAATTCGAGTCTGGGGATGGCTAGTTGGATGTTTAGGTAGAAAGAGATGCCGCATAGGCTCTACCTGTAGAACACACCAGCCAAATAACATACGAATATATAAAACTGAAATTGAGTATAACGTGCTGCAGGGGCGCAGTTGATAGTCCCGGACTCCGAAAAGATGTGCCTGGATAATACCTGACGAATTTGAAATAATGGCGGAACCGGTTTACTGGATGAATTGTCTTTGCTACCTTTTGTTATGCTTTATTTAATACTGACTATATATATATATATATATATATATATATATATATATATATATATTCGTTATGTAGCAACCGCTATGTTGCCTTATACTAATGAAAGCAAGGTCTAACAAATTTTATCTGGTTTTTTATAACACCCAAAATTATGAGTATCATTGCACAGTCATACGGCAGCGAAACATCACTTTTAAATGCATTTGTAATGCAGTTAGTAATAATAATAAAGATGACGATGATGATGAGGATGATAATGATGACTATAGAGGTTTTAAAGTTGTAATATGTCACGTACATTAATTCAGCGTAAGCCAAACACGTTTATCTACTATTCGAATAAGAGAAATATTTTTAATGCCGGAAGGCAAGTACCGGAATTCGACGAAATCTGTACAGAAGCAGCTGCACCAATAGACTTCACAGGCGTGCAAGCATCAAACGGATCGGCTATCAGTACATGGCTCACTAAGAAGTCCATACTGTTACTCTGATGTAGTGATGAATTATCATCATGGTGATTAACATTGTTGACATTTTCGGCATCCTCCTCAACGACAACATTTAAATGTGAATCATTGTCGGGCTTTCTCAAATTTGAAGACGCTTGCTTGTGCCTCTTTCTCGCGAAAGCCTGCTCGATTTCATCAGTGTCAGTCTTCGAGCTCAAACTATGGCCAGTTTTATTTTCACTCAGAACTGTCGTGGTCTTTTGGCCAACATTCACAATTTGACTAGCCGAGAAAACTGGATCCGCCATTGCACCAAACTGAGCAGGACAGGCCTCAAGCTGCCGACCGAAATGCGGTGACTCCAAAAGGCTGACATAACGACGAGTACCAGGAACTGGACGAAGCAGAGTTATGGAAGTTCAAGAAAAGAATAAAATGGCACTCTATTTGATTTTGTCAATCAACCATGTTGCAAAGAGTTCATGTATATGCAATTGTGTACTATTTATTGCATATCTCGTTACAAATAGGTTAGAATAGGACATGAATTTCGCGTTGATTAGAAACTCATCAATAGGAGTCGGTACTACGCCGTATACCCACTATATACTTGGTCAAGGAATGTGGGTCGACTGGAGGGCAAACCTCCTATATGAATGTGTATAAAAGCAGTAACGACGTTAACTTCATATTAAATCTTCGATAACGCGACCTTAAAGTCAACTAGCAATACATACAATATATACCAAGCTTGTAGAAGATAATAGCAATATGGTTTCCCGGTCAGTACCTGGTACCAACACTATCGTTGCGGAGTAGGTACATGGTACCAAAATTATGGCTGCCGAGTCAGTACATCGTACCAAAACAATTTGTTTCAAGATATGCTAAATTTCACCAACATTGAGAATTACAGCTATTTCTGAACAACTGTTACTCCAGCGACTTCACATACCCTGGCTTTGATCTATGTCAGTTATCACTTTTCGCGATAATCATGACAACATTCAATTAAATATATAACAATTAGATACTGTTTGTAGCGGAGAACTAAGATTTATATACAATGGTGTATTAGGTTTTGCGTACCTAGTAACAAATTAGTTCAAATAGAACCAGAAGGATAAACCAAAGTCAACAAAAACGAATGGTATACTCTAATGTACACATGCGTTTCGTGCTTACTGGCGACTCATTAGTAGAAGCCGATACTTCACCATAAATCTACTATATATTTGATAAAGGAATGTGACACAATTTGACAGTAATATCGCATATGCAATTATGTATACAAGCATTAGTGGAGTTAACTTCATATAAAGTCTTCGAAAATGGACTTCAAGGCTAACTCACTATGCATAATATATACGGAGCCTGTGAAGAGTCTCAACATTAGCTCTGTGGTTACCGAGTTGGTAAAAGGTACCGAACCAATGGATTTGAAGATATGTTAAACTTCGCCAAAACTGAGAAATAAAACTATTTCTGAACAACTGTTACTCCAGCAAATGCTTTAAACTCTGGCCTCGAGCGACATCAGTTATCACATTTCGCGGTAATCATAACATCATTCAATTAAATATATAATATTTATATATTTTGTTTCGAAGAGCTACTCTGCATGCAGTTGTGTATTAGGTGTTACGAACATACTAACAAATTAGTTCAAATATGGCCAGAAGGATATAGCAAAGTAAAATTGAACGGAAAGTGTAATCTCGTGCATATTCTTTTCGTGCTTATTGGCAATTCATAAGTAAAAGCGACTCGTAAGTAAACCAACTATATATTTGGGTGCGGAATGTGGGTCAATTGGACGGAACAGTCTCCTATACGAATGTGTATTTTAGTAGTAATTGAGTTAACGTAATATTAAATCTTCGATAATGCGAATATAACGCCAACTCAATTTATATAATCTATAGCGAGCCTGTAAAATGTACCGACAGAATGATTTTCCACATACCAAGCCTGTAAAAGGCTAGATATAAGCTAAGGTACACTAAAATTGAGAATCCAAACCAATTTTGAACACCTGTTAATCCATAAAAGCCCCACTCTGACCTCGGTCGATATCAATTATCACATTTCGTGGTAATCATTACATCATTCAATTAAATATATAATAGTTATATATTCTTTGTTGCGGAGAACTAATACAAATGCAATTGTACATTAAGTACTGTGTGCTTTGTAACAAGTTAATTCAAATAGGAGTTACCCACGATGTTTGCATTGCGTTTCAAAATATTCGCTCTGCTCCCGAGGAACTTCGAATTAATTATATTACAAAACCTTGTTCGTCAACACTACCACAACTTATATGAATCCAATACTGAATGTGAAATATAATTTTGGCATGCAAAAACGATAAGAAAAGAAAAATCTCACAAAAAAAATGATGTGCTATCAGGTATATTGTGAAAGATGTTGGCAAGAAATAAAAAGAAATTGTTGTGATTTTTTGCACAGTGCGGTCATCAGTTATAACGTATCCACGATTTTCTTTTGTTGGTGGTCTATTGGCATTCTCAGATCCGCAATGATCCGTGGGATCCTCATTTCCAAGTACGCGTTAAGTTCAGTTTCGTGCGGGATACGTGATGATTCGTCCCCTCACTCCGAAGGCTTCCATACCATTGGCTTAAATCTAGTGGTGTGAGCATTGTTTTGTGTTATTAGAATTTTGAAAATGGTACTGCAAATGAGGTACCGAAATGTCGGCAGACAACCAGGATTAGATCGAATAGCATAGCGGTAGTTTTTCTTTGTAGTACGACAGTTTAGATTTAAAGGAATTGGTGTATTTAACCACTCTGTCTATATCATATAGACCAATGGGTAAAATAAATGATCTGTTTCCAATAAAATAAATCAAAAGTATTAAAAAACTAGGCGTCATCTTACTTGGCTCCGAGAACTGCTTGTTTTGACGTATTAGTTTCATCATGTCATTGAGAAACAAGATTCCTGTGACAAATTGTGATGAAGATTCTGCCTACAGAATTAAAAAAACACATCAATCTGCATCCTGTTTATGGAACTGTTTCAAGACAAACGAATCACTACTAAGTTAAAAATATATAAATTTACAAGCAATCGAAATGTTACTATATTAAGCGAGTTTTCGTACTTCAAATAAACACTAAACTGAATTTGAATCAGTCGAGAAAAATAGAAAGTCCACAATCAGTTTCGCGTACTAACGCAAGTCTGTTTTCCTTATCCATGGTGAACATCATGCAAATATAGGCACACATCCCGAGATCGAATCTAGCCCCGCATTCACAGGAGACTGGCCGTCAGGTAGGCTAAGAAAGCTGCAGACGCGTTTCAATCAGGTCAAGAAGAGAATAAGTTGAAATAAAATCCATAAGTGGCTTCATGAAAGTAATTGCTGTTGGCGGAACACGTAGGTTAAATAAATTGAAAGTAATGTTCAAATCAAGTAAGAATAGCTCGAACTGAGAGAGCAGGCCTAGAACTGTGTTGTATAATTTTATCTCAGTCTTGTTTTATTCTATTAAACACACAATTCTGTAACATGTGATGGATTCCCTGATAACTAACAATTTATGGATTACCTTCGATTGCTTAGTCATCATTGGAGCATGATAGCAACATGATTGGCGGTGATTAACAAAAATAAATACATAAAAATTTGAACAGCAAAGATGCAGCACTCACGCATATTAGTTTCGCATAAAAGAATCTAGCGTATGTGAACAAACATAAAGTCAGCTTTGTTATTATCAAATGTGCCTAGTGATGTCGACCTGATGAAAACTGTCTACGACTCACATTCCTTGACCAACAATAAAGTGGTTCGTCAGTAAACACGAAACGAATATTCACATGAGATTATATGTTCCGTTCATTCTGTCTATGGTTTATCCTTTTGGTATTATTTGAACTAATTTGTTACTAGGTGCGCAACACCTAATTAAAAAAACTACATAAGTTATCAATATGGTGAAAAAATATGTATGCATTAAGTTTATAAAACTTTCCTATAATGAACAACTCTCGCGCCAAGCTAGTCAGTAAGGTTTCATTTAACAATATGTTGATGAGGAATTGGAAAAATAGCTTATTATAGTAAATGATAAAGGTGATTAACAATTCGCGTCGGAGAAAGAAACAAGGGAGGAAGAGCATTCCTTGATTATAAAATTAAGATCGAATGAGGAAACGTTAGAAAAGGGTAGTTTTAGGAAAGAAACTTATTTTTGTTATCCTCATATATTTATACACCAATCATCCATTTGATATGAAAATAGGTCATTTGAAATCAATGACAGTTTAATAGTCTTAGAATAGCTGATTTGAAATGTAGAAAAGTGTGTTTGAGAAAAATTAAAGATATATTCAAGAAAATTTGATACCGAAAAGAATTTTAAAAAAGGATAATGGATAGATTTATAAAGAAATTTGGCTTCGATTCGACAAAGTTTGAGCAGTAAAAACAAAAAGATGAATGTAGAGACGTAATAATAAAAAACTCTAAATTGAGTAGGAAAATAAGATAGTTAGGAGCAAAAATAATAACAGAACTGTATTAAATTAAACACTAACCTTAGGCCTCAAATTACCAAACAAGAAGAAAGAATAGATCCCTTGAACACATCAACTGTATGTGATGTACCGTGCAAAGATTACAATCTGATTTAGGTAGCGAACAAGATGCGCCCAATTTAGCTAAGAAGAGCAGAACATAAAACACAATAGTGCAAAGATGTTGTGCGAGCTAGGAAACGGATTAATTTAGATCTCCGATAGCCAGCTCGCCATAATTTGGTAAATATTCCATTTCGTAAACCAATAGCATACAACCTTATGTTCTAACGAATTATACGATTAGGAAGGTGTGGGATAGGATGGATGTCAACTCAGACATGCGACTGAATATGCACATGCCTGAGAAAGCAACATAGCAATTTAACGGTATCTTCGGATGCGTATCTTTGATCTTGTGTTACTTTTAAATTAGATTAAAAGGTAATTTTAGCACAAATTATTTAATGAAATGACTCGTCGAAACAAAACTAGTCAATTAATATAATAATCAGGTTTATCGAGTACTCTTGGTAAACTTGCGCAACAACACCTGGGCTCAACCACATATATTGGTATATACGATATATCGATAGATTGTTATATGTGCATACAAATATACGTGTGTATTGAATACAATTCGTTAAATGTGGACACGAAATTTACGAACGTGAATCACCTAAATTTACCATTCCGAGTTTATCTTTACGTGTGGAAATGTTGCCAACTCTGATGTTTGGTTCGAAAATAAAACGCAATCAATGAACGGCTCCGAGAGAACCTAGAATGCGAGGCTAAAAACGTGGCGATATTGCGCAAATTAACAATAACTCACAAACCAGCAAGACGAAAAATACGTAGAGCAGAATGCAATCAGAAACGAGTCTACTAGCAAATAAATAAGTTCATTTAATTGAACCACAATCTTTACACAAGCTGTCTTTCAAATCGTAAGTACTAAAAAAGTAACAGCTACTGATGTGAAGACAAAAGAAATGCTTAGTTATTTCTCCAAAATCACATTTGCGGGAGCATTCACTCAACTTAGCTATCACACATTTATGAGCATAATATTTAATGCATTAATAAATTATTCGAATTCTGGTTACGCAAGGCTAAATAATAAGCATACATGCTGCTAGCTATGAATTAACTAAGCTGAAACACGCTTTGTGAAGATACAACCCAGTAATTGTTTGCATATCCATGGATATGTATTTATATCTTGTTTATTGTTGATATATATATATATATATATATATATATATATATATATATGCAAGTGCTCATTACGTGTTGCTTACTTAGTAACAAGTGAATACAAATATGGCCAGACAGATGCACCAAAATCAGCCTGAATAAAAGGTAAAGCCTTTTTGTTTACCGCGGCTCATCAGTAGGAAGCGGTACTATGCCCTATACCCATTAAATATTTGGTTAAGAAAGGTTGGAAGATGTAGGGGATTGAACCGTTAAACTATCACGAATTTCTTGACCAAATAAATACTGAGATTATACCTTTAATTTATGCTGACTTTGGTATATCCTTCTGATCCGGTTTGAACAATTTTTTAATAAGCAAAGTTGTATCGGAATCCGGGACTCTATCGACAATGCAACACTTTCTGCATACTGTACATAATGCTAAGCCGCGTTTGCGGAAAATTTGGGACAGTGCTTGAAAAGATCCTAATAAAGAAGAAACCGGTCTACTGGATGGACTTCCGTTGCTGCCTGATGCGATGTTCAATTTATATATATATATATATATATATATATATATATATATATATATATATATATAATAAAAAGGTTAACGGCAGGATTACTATATAGGGTCTCAGTAGAAACTAGACATTTCACAAGGAAGCAAAGGCAAATAGTAAAGTATTCTTTAATTCAAGTTCGCGAGGTTGCTATAAACACCAATCCCATTGTTCTTAAATAGTCGCACAAAATAGAAGAACAATCTTCAGTCACAAAATTAATGATTGCTTAACTAATCAAGAAGACCAGTTTGGTTGTTGTTGTTGAGAACTCGTCGCGTATTCGTCGGCCAGTTATATTTCGCAAGGTAAACCTGATCATAGCTTCATGTGCGATTTATTCATTCTGCCACTATTTATTCTCACTTCTGAAATGTCGCCCAACTAAACAGAATGAGTTGTCCTTTACAAAATAGGAGGGCTTTGTTCTTTCAGTAGCCTCAAGGAAAATTTCATCGTTGCCGTAACAACCAACAATGTCAGCCGTTCGTTACGCATGTAATCATGTCTAGTTATTTTATGAAATCTACTTACGTTTTCTCTGTTCTGGGCCATTTCCAGCTGTCCCTCCTTACCGACAGTCAGTTGAATTCCCATTCGACCAAGCTGGCGCACATGATCAGGATTCGACAGGCGAAACTCAGCTGCACTGATTGATGGACGCAATTGCGATAAGGTGGTGACGTCAAAGAACGCAGGCACAGATAACTGCAAGCAGACGAATGCATATGCGTGAAAGAATGGATTATAAAAATTAAGAATTTCGTAAACAAAAAAGACAAGATAATCACAGGTATAAGCGAAAGCATAACATGAGCCTACAGCATGGCAACTTCCCAACCGTATAAGTGTACAAGTAATATAGCAACACAATAGACATCAATTAAACGGAAAAGACTATGCAGTGAGAACAGCAAGAAGTCGTCATTGCCGCTCTTGCCCTGACATACACGTTACTTGACACAGTTAAGCTGCCTTTGGGACATTATGCCAGTCTTAATTATGACACACAGTCAGTCTACAATTATGCCGCGGATGCATGAACGATGATCCGCTGTAGCTCCACAGCTTTGTAAACCAAAGTATTCGCTCGATTTGACTTAGGTCATAGGCAAAATTTACAACTTTATCCTTACCTTTCTCCTCCTTCGCAAATCGCAAGGAAGGTGCGTTTCCGCTCGCGGTCGGCTTGCCATTTACTTGAACTAGTCATCGCCATCATAATCATTATCATCATTTTCCTCATCGTTCTATTTATTATCATAATCAGAAAGATTCAAATCGTCATTCTTATCCTCATAATCCTGATAATCATTATAACCAATCTCCTTATAACTTTCATCAACATTATAATTATCTTAAACAATCAATGATTGTGCGAGTGGTGGTAACCATTCTTTAATCAAGTCTGCGAGCTTGAAGTAAACACCAATCCAATCGTACTTAACCAGTCGTTCGACGATTGGTTAAATACAATAAGGTTGGCGTTTACTTCAAGCTTGCAAACTTGATTCAAAGAATAATCATCATCTTCCGGCCAATTATCATCATCCTCATCATCAAAATAATTTACATCCTTGCAATCAGCAATAATATCCTCCTAATTCTTCTCCTTATATGGAATCCTCGTAGGAATCTGCATTGTCACACTCGCTCTGACATTTCATTTAAGTGGCCTTGTTTATGTGATCATTATCAAAATCATCAAAATGTTCCTCATCATCACAAGCAGCAGAAGAAAAAAAACGACATCATTATCAACCTCCCTATCATTATCATGACAATTACCATCATTCTCTTCCTTTTCCTCCTCGTTATCATCATAATCATTATCCTTTACTCTCTCTCCCTCCTCCACACCATCCTCATCAACACGAAAATCAACATTAGAAACAACAACAACAACAACAACAACAACAGCATTTAATTCATCCTCCTTCTCACTCTAACCATCACAAGATCATCATCTTCTTCACTAGTATTATTAATACTACTATTAAAATCATCCTTATCGGTATCCTGATCCGCATATACATCCACCTTACCCTCCTTCCCACTCTCATCAACTAAATCATTATTAACCACAGGATTACCGTCAACATCCCCACTGTCAACAGCAGAAATACCATGGTCCCCATCCTCTTCTTCATTTTTATCACTAGCATTATCCCCTTTCACACCATCTTGGCAATCATCCATATCCTTCCCCTCCTCATCATCATTTTTCTCCCTTTCCTCTTCATTGTCATCATTAGCATAACTATCAGCGACAGTGGTACCTTCAACATCATTACTCAGTTAATTTTCATCATCTTCATAATCAGAAACACCATTATCCTCTGCCTTCTTCTCATCATCTTTATCATCATTCAAATTACCACCCTCCTTCTTCTTGGCTTTGTCATCTTCCCCATTCTACTAGCGATATCCTCGCTCGTCATCATTATCCTTCTCACCTTCCTCCACCCTCGCAATTTACTTTTTTTACACTTTTCTCCACAGAATTATAATCTTGCTTCTTGCTATCATTATTATTATCCTTAATCTCTTCTTGCTCTTTCTGGCCATCCTCATCATTAGCCTCATCATCAGCAGCAGCCTCCTCATCTTCCATCGACTTATCATCCTCAACATCATTATTAACATCAATAGCAGCAACATATTCATCCTCATTAACATCATTACCAATATCATAAATATAATCATCCCCATCCACATCCTCCGCATCGTAATCCTTCGCGTCCTTCTCCTCCTTATCATCATCATCATCATCATCATCATCATCATCATCATCATCATCATCATCTTATCTATCTCCTCATCATTGTTATTAGTCATCAGAATCACCATCCTCGTCATCCTCAGCATGTTACACCTCCACCTATTCATCAATCTTCTCCTGCTGTTCCACCCCTTTCTTCTCATCATCACAATATTCAACCTCAATACCGTTAACACCAACATCCCTAGCCTTATTACTATCGTCATCAGCAGCAACACTGTCATCCTCATTATTATTACTAGTAAAATCCTAAACATTATCATCCTAATCCGCCTCCTCCACATCATAATCCTCCTCCTGCTCCTCCTCATCATCATCATCTCATCCTTGTCCTCATCGCCGTTATTATTCATCAAAATTATCAACCATGCCATCCTCAACATGCTCCAACGCCACCCATTCATTTTCTTCTGCCTTCGCCTCGTCCTCATCCTAATTATCATCAAATACATGAATAAGTCAGAATTTAAAGGCGTTGATGCTTCACCGATTCACAACTACGGAAACTTCATAGTTATGTGTGGGTTAGGGCAAAACATTAGATCGGCAAACCTAGTGGATTTCTATTAATAAAATTCAGGTTCCAATCTTTTAAGTGATCTGCCACACAAGGGGTATGAGTACGACCTACGCCTAGCATATGTTATCTGTGCGCCGGTTGTTTGTTTTCCGTCACTGCAGAAGAAGTGAATTCAATATTTTAAATGTTGTAGGATGGCGATATCGCGTATTGACAATGCTCGTGACATCGTCACTAGTACGAATAATTAGGCCCCGCCGGTTGTCAGACAGGAAATATCTGATTGCTGACCTCTTTTCTCCGTGCTGCGGAATTGTATCTACCTATCTGGTCTATCCATCTGTATGACATTTTTGACACTGACGCATCAGTTCCTAAAGCTGATTTAATGCTGCTTATAATGATTAAGGGAAACAATTAACAACATGAGTTCATAACAGATTTCGTTGAATCGACAAATTCATTCAATTTCAAAATACGTTAGGTACATATAGAAATTTTTATAACTAATGCTAAAGGCAATGATAATTCAATGATTGAAAGGCACTATCCCTTATTCGTGAAATAAAATCAACATAGATAAAGCTGATATATACATATCATGTTGATCGTACTTGTCACACAATCTCTGCTCATCATCTCAGATTTTGAAATATTCTAAAACACACAATAAGGTGTATGTACTAAAGGTGGCCAAAGAGCGTTGGAGTGCGCTAGTCATGATTAACTGTAATGTACAGACCTACACTACACCGAGTAATTCAGCCACAGTAATATATATATATATATATAGTCCATGAACAACCAACTATAATATTACCTTGTAGTCCTCAATGAATAAGTGTACAGAGACACCGTATGACAGAAAGCGAAACCCTGCAACACTTCCTCATCAATAGTCTGTCGAGCATTATATGAACTAACTTGCTAGAGGACTAATCGAAAATTTGTCAAAAAGTCCATTATTTAAATGCCATATAGAAAAGGAAACTAACTGAATAATAACACAGTAACAATGTGCATAAAACAATTACATCTAATGTCGCGCTCGTCTCCAATGTGCCATCAGACGTTAACGAACGAATGGTCCCAGCATCATCCTGGAAAAATTGAAGCTCAACATTGGTTAACTCCTGAATTAGTTTTGATAATGGCTCACCCTTCTGAAGTCTACCTGTTTAGTGAAATATAATTTGCAACAAAATGAACACACATATACATAGTAGCCACTACCATAAGCAGGTTAGGAATTAAACAAATACAATGAATTATAAAATTTTCTGTTAAAAACAATTAATAAATATAATCAAAGATGTGAACTTAATATAAACACCTGACCCATTAAGTACATACATTTTCAGTATAAACTAAGAATTGTATATTGTGGAAAAGGTTATTCACCCAGTGTACGGGTTTCATCCTTATTGGAAACTCATTACGTACCGGCAAGAACTTACTTACTTTCTCTCTCTCTCACACACACAAGCACATATATATATATATATATATATATATATATATATATATATATATATATATATATAACTATACATGTCTGCGACATGTGCGTTTGCATCTCTTGCATGATAAAAATAATTAAATTCAGCAATTATTTAAATCAAGTTTGCGAGCATGAAATAAACACCAGGACAACAAAATAGAAAATCTACTGTCAACAATTGTCTTTATTCCACGTACCCAATGCGTAAAGTTACACCTATGATGGTCCGATACCCCCACAACTCTAGCCATATACAAATCTATATAATATATTAGCAGTCATCGTTGTGTCTTGTGGTATTAACTTTGCACTTTCTAAATTATAGGTACTTCTACAAGATCAACATTCACTTCCATCACTCAACGACTGCAGTAGCTGTATCGAAGACTCATGAAATATGACGAGATGAATATGGGAATCACGAAGGCTTAAATAGCCTTCTCCAAGCTTCGCCATCTATGAAGACGCACAAGTATCTAACTTTGCCTTAAAGCTTGTGATCACAACGCAACTTTATGTGCAGCTTTGTTAGACCATAGACGCTTAAGGGCATACAACAACCATTGTCGGAGCAGAATAACCCATATTGGTTGCCAAAAACGAATATGCAACGCTACACACGAAGACGTATTTTTGGAGCGGCCATCAAGTGTCCATCGTTAAACAAGCAATTAAAACTGTCCAATTTCGCTGGCTTGATCACATTTTACGTATGCTCATAATTCAATGCCCAGTAGAGCATTATCCTCCCAGTTAGCGTCAGATGGACTTAAGAAACAGGGCTGACAGATTTCACATGGCAGAGACAGGTAATATCTGCTGAGTCAATTTTGACAATGCATGATCCGTTCGTATACGAGGATCGGGTTCACGATCGCATAATAGTTCTTGGTTGGAAATGGCGCGACTCGGTATCGAATTGAGCAAAGTGGCAATATTGTTGCAGATTAATAACAAGATCATCTTCTTAACTTTTCAGTCATATATCAACTGGTCTTTTAGATAGTCATTTATTGAGGCGCAGCCCATCTGGCAACGCTTTCGACTCAAATTTATAACTGTCCAAACCAGGCCTTTTATTAGAACCGGTACCCGCCATCTGGAGAAGTTATATTGATTTCAAGGCTTGTAGCAAAGTGTACAGAATGTAAATCTCTTACGCATATAAAGGAATCAGACAAAGAATACTAATTTTAGAGGGGATTATTATCTCACATTCTTCACCCAAATATATAGTGGTTAAAGGGCGTAATACCGACTCCTACTGATGAGTCGCCAGTAAGCACGAAACGAATGTGCATGAGATTATACTTTCCGTTCATGCTGCGTTTGGTTTATCCTTCTGGTCACAACTGAACTAATTTGTTACTAGGTTCGCAACACCTAATACATACTTGCATATATATTAGTTCTCTGCAACAAACAGTATTTAGCTGTTATATAAAGGAATCAGACAAAGAATACTAATTTTAGAGGGGATCATTGGAAGAACTATTCAGTGTTATAAATACTTTGGACTCTTACCTCACACGTTGTTTTTAATCTATTGAATTTGATGACCAGACTGTCGTTACAATTCGCATGTCAATTTCATTAAAATTGAAATCTTAGTTTTAATTTCCTACTGGAAACATTATTTTTAGTAAAATAAAATTTTCACATCATTAATTCTTGAATGGTTGCGCAGTGGGAGCTTCCAATGTTGAATCTCCGCGATTTGCATTCGAGGGTTGTCGCTTTGCACTATCAGTTTCGCAAAGATCCGATTGATCCCCATTTTCAAGTACGCGTCGAGTTTCTCCTATTCGCTGGTTGCGGATTCATTCCTTTCTTCTGAAGGCGTCAACATCGTTCAAGCGAGCCACTGGAAACGAGGCACGATCTCAGCTTGGGGAACGGAAAATGCTGTTCCGAAACGTCAAAAATGAACAAAGATTAGATCGTACTGCATTTCTAGTGTCTAGCATGAACAATGTTGATGCCTTTGGAAGAAAGGAACGAATCCGCACCCAGCCAACAATAAGACTAACTCGACGCGTACTTGGAAACGGGAATCAATCGGATCTTTGCGAAACTGATAGTGCAGAGCGACAAACCGCAAACGAAAATGGCGGAATTTTAACATTCCACATCGTTAGTTTCAATTTTAAATCTGTTCCGCCACAGTACTGTTATAATCACATGGCTTTAAGAAGAGCGCCCCAAAATTAATCAAAAAGTCGTTTTGAAAGTTATTGAGACTAATAAGCTAGGTGCAACACAAGACTGGCCATCTCATTAGACTGATATAAATTATGAAATAATTAAAGAAGACTATATAAAAAAAATCGTACAAGAATTCTAGCAAAATATCATAGCTATGAAGGGACACAGAGAAAAGATATGTACGCTGTAATGGTCGTGTAGAATTTATTTTAGACTTCAAAAAATAGTAGGATACACTACTTACATAAGTCAAGATTGTGATCTTGATATAAAAACCTGTCCCATTATTCACATACATTTGTCAGTATAAACCACGCATTGCATAATGTAGAAAAGGCAATTTATCCAGTAGACCGGTTCAGTCCTTATTAGGAACTCGTCACGTGAAGCTCGTAATTCGCCGCAGACAGAGTTCAAATTTGGGCACGTTTTCGGCAAATTCTGAACAATACGTGATAAGTTCTCAACAAGGATGAAACTGGTCTATTGGATTAATTGCCTTTCCACGTTATACAAAACTGATTTTATTCTGATGAATGTGTGCATATGAGATCAGTTTAAAGAAAGATCGCAACTCTGATTTAAATATTCTTTAAATGATGAATCTCTCTGCGCAGTGCTGTCCTTCTTGTTGTGGATTTGACCGCATTTTTCTTGTGCGGGACAATTGATGGCACCCTTAGGTCGGTCAAATCTTGAATTTGAATTCTAATTATTGGCCTCGATTGTTGGGTTCTCACTTGTCCCTTCTTTTTTAAGCCTTCCATCAGCTGATTATCTGAAAATGACGATGGAACAAGATTTTCCATTGTTCATTTCCCAAATTTTCGAGACTTCATTTCCAGTCTCATCTTCAGGGTTGACACAATACGCAGAGGAGTAAACACAACTTGACACAAGTTGTGAAGCTAACATTATATAGTCTCGACAATGCGAATTCAACGTTAACTCACTCTATAATATATATTACGAGCCTGTAAAGGATATTAACACTATGGCTATTGTGTTAGTAACCGACACAAACAGTATTGTACCGAAAAGGTACATGGTGCTAACACTATGGATTCCGAGTCGGTACATAGTACCAACATGGTGGAAATCATTTTATGCTATAGTTCACCGAAATTGAGAATGATAACTATATTTGAACACCTGTTATTTAGATGTACCGACTCGAAATCCATAGTGTTAGCACCATTTACCTTTTCGGTACAATACTGTTGGTATCAGTTACTAACACAATAGCCATAGTGTTAATATCCTTTACTTTATATAATGTTAGCTTCACTACTGCAGGTTTGCACATTCGTCTAGGAGATTGTATCGTACTATTATCCCACATTCTTCATCCAAATATATAGTGGCTAAAGGGCGCAATACCGGTTCCTACTGATGATTCGCCAGTAAGCAGGAAACGAATGTGCATGAGATTATACTTTCCGTTCATGCTGCCTTTGGTTAATCCTTCTGGTCACAATTAAAAACATTTATCAAGCGAAAAGCCAGTTATGGCAATGAGATCTACCGGTACAAAAGTAAAAATGACGAAATTTGATGTAAATACCTTGTTGAGCAAAATGAGGGCCAGGTAATTAATATATTTCCAGTCGCACAAGAAAAATATGTGGCTGAAAAATTCTCGCATTGGAGCTCCAATGTAAAATCTATCTTATTATGCATAAACCAACGTGTTATTATGTACTTTAAGCGGAAAACATAAACAAAGTATTTGATGTAATCGGTATTCTTCAATTGATAATGCAAGTGCGCGAGGCGATACACTGAGTTATTTGCCTGACTCGAGAAACTTACTGGCAAACTCCCGCAAAGGCACTCTGATGTTTTCCATTAAAGGCCAGACTCCGGAGTCATCCTGATCGCTTGATGTTGTTCGAGCAGCATCATCCGAATAGGTCGCACTCACGGGAATACCAACAGAGGCGGATTGGTGCCTATCTACACTCAAGCCACCGTTAGAATCTGAAACGAAAAAAGGAGCATAACACTAGGTAAAAGAGCGTAGCTAAAGCAATTCGACAATGCTAACTGTCCGACATCGACACAGGTGCGTACACATTTTCGTTTAATCCTTCTCAAGTGAACTTTGTTTATTTTATATTTTTAGAGACGAAGAACTACGAAAAAGGAAGCTCGTTGTTTTTAGAAAATTATTTTGTATTAAGCAGTTGTGAGCAGATAAAGATATGCGAGAAGCATATTCAAATAAAATTAAACAATTTGAAAAAAACATCAATTGTACCACTTTCATTCTTATTGGGAACGAGTCAAGTACTTGCCAGAACTTGCAGCAATCAAGGCACATTTGTACCGTAGTCTTTCACTCATCTACCTACGCAACCCCTACCGCAATTTTCAGTTAAAAACCGATTTAAGTTACGTCCAAGTGGAGCCTATTTGTCAATTCTTTTAACTTAAAGTCCACGCCGATCCGTCATTACTGACAAGGCACCATGCTACTGGGGAAGTGATATTGATAAAGGTTTTAAGACAGAATTTTATTAATATATATGTTGCCAGTGTAAAATAAACATTGAATAAAGTAGCAAAGGCAATTCAACAAGTCGACCGATTTCGTGCTTACTGTGAAATCGCTAAGTGCTTACACTGAAGCACACTTGCTTTTTATACGTGAATTAATTCATTGCGCGACTCAATAGGCAGTAGCTGTTAAAATGTAAATATTGTGTTGTCAGCAAGGTAGCACAGGTTGGTCGTTATCATTATGTAGAGTAACGCAAAAGGTTATTAGCAACTGATGCTTAAAAAAAAACTTGAAAAAACAAAGAAAATCTTTTTTAAACACAGTGCTTATAGTAAAAGAAGCAATAATTTAGACGAAACAAAATATATTAAAAGAGATACTTTAAATGAAGTATGCGAGCTTAGAGTAAACATCAATCCCATTGCATTAAACCAGTCGTTGAACAACGTAACACAACTACCGTCAGTCACACGCACTGACGCGTTTCGACCTTCCATAATCATCATCAGAGTACGACGGAAAACTGACTGGCAAGGATCAAACCATAATGCATATATATGGAATGTAAAGTTAGATATGCGGCTCTCACCTCTAGCAGTCTCGCATACATTGAACCTGACTGGAAATGTCGGCTGCACAATTTCTATGCAGTCACGAACATTCACTTTTAGCAGCTTGCGCCGCGTATATATAGGTTACACAATTAAAAAATCATTGATTGTGCGGGTCATGGTAACAATAGTTAAAATCAAGTTTACAAGCTTGGAATAGAACAATAATCAAATTGTATTTAACCAGTCGTCGATAGTTAGTTTGCCGTCGTACTCTGATGATGATCTTGGATGTTCGAAACGCGTCAGTGCGTTGCGGCTGGCGGTAGTTTTGTTATGTTGTTCGACGACTGGTTAAACACAATGGGGTTGGTGTTTACTTCAAGCTCACAAACTTGATTTAAAACATTGTTGCCACCACCAACGCAATCAATTATTGTTAAATCAGTACAAATACAATGAAAAAATACATGGAAAAATTAATGACAAGGTAGTAATAAATTCTTTGTTGCAAAGAGCGTATTTTTATGCAATTATGTATTAAGTATTACTTACTATGTAACATTTTAGTTTAAATAGAACAATACAGGATGAACGAAAGGTATACTCGCGACTTGTCAGTAAGTGCCGGTAATACGCCATATACTCACTACATATTTGGGTGAGGTAGGTGGGACAACTGGATAGTGCAATCCACTTTACGAATGAGTATTCAATCATTAATTGAGTTAGATTCATATAAAATCATTCGTCAAAATGACTTCAAATCTAGCTTATTAAGTGCGAAATATGCCGTGCCTGCAAAACTTACCAACACTATATGTGCCGAGTCGGTACATAGCAGCAACAAATGGATTTCAAATTAAGCAAGAATTCACCAAAATTAAGAGTTACAACACCGTTTACTACAGCAAATCCAAACACTCTCGTCTAGATCGATTTCAGTTATCATCCATGATGTTAGCTTCACTAATGCAAGTTTACAAATTTTAATAGGAGATGGTGCCGCCTAATTGTCCGACATTAATCACTAGAATATATTGTGAGTAAAGGGTGTAGTACCGGCTCCTACCGATCAGTCGCCGCAAAACACGTAAAGGGTACTAATACTATGGTTTCCGAGTCGGTACATGGTACCAACAAGATGGATTTCAATGTATGCAAAAGTTGCCCGAAATTGAGAATTACAACTATTTCGGAAACGCTGTTACTCCATAAAATCCGTACACTCTGGCCTTGATCGATATCAGTTATCAAATTTCGCGGTATTCATGACATCATTCAATTACACAGATAAGAGTGAGATAGTGTTTGTGGCGGAGAACTAATATATATGCAATTGTATAATAGGTGTTGCGTACCTATTTACAAATTAGATCAAATAGGACCAGAAGGATAAACAAAATTCAATATGAACGAAAGCTACAATCATTTTAATCTATTTAATTTAATAACCTGTACGGGGTTATTAGGATAATACAAACATAACCTAATAATATACACATTATTGTTGACCTCAGCCGGTGTTCTGTAATTTGCCGCAAAACATCGAGCAAATCAAGTGATAAGGCAACATCAAAAGAGGCCACCGCCAAATCTTATTGTAAAATTTGTTGGCTCTTGTTGCCAAGTAAATAAAAGTACGTAGTGCATTAAAAAGAGCATTATACGTGATAAGATGTGTCACAATGATGTAAACTCTGTTTTCTGCTGAATAAAAGGAGACATACAAACGAAGTTTCTAATTTTCCATGTTATATAAAAACTGGGACAAGAGTATGAAAAAATCTCGAGATGAAATGTGGACACGAATTAGAATGCTCTTTTTCGTCAAAACAAGGAACAAACAATCGGCACGCAATTACGTTTTAGGTGTTAATCACACAGTTACAAATTAGTCCCAATATGAACAGAAGGATAAATCAAAGACAGCATAAACGGAAAGTATAATCTCATGTGCACATTCGTTTCGTGCTTACTGCTAACTCATCAGTAGGAGCTGGCATTACGCCCTATACCCACTGTATATTTGTTCTAGAAATTTGGGACAGTTGAACTGTACAATCTTCTATACGAATGTATATTCTAAAAGCATTGGTGATAACTTCATATAAAGTTATCGTAATGCGATTTCAAAACCAATTAGTACAATATGCTTAAATAGTACTAGCCTCGAGGATTCATTGCTATTGGGTGGTTTAAAATGACAACTACATGTAGCTCAGTTCAATTTTTGTACACTTTGAACCATTTATAGTTTTTGTTACAAGCATATCCTATTAATACCAAAACATGATGACAAGAAACGAAGAAATTCTGGCCTTCATTGATTTTAATAAATAAGTTAAATTTTAACAATAAAAATAAATAGATTGAAAACGGTGATGAAATGAACGGTGATGTGCTCGGAATTTATATATATTTTGATATTCACATTATTTTGAATTTGAAATTTTTTGGTTGTAGACGTTCTTCTTGCCTTTACTGTAGATTTATTTCAATGGTTTCTGTATAAAATGTGGAGAATCCTTTAAAACTTGTTATCACCAGTCTAGCCATCATTATTTGTTCAATTGTTTACCTGATGCAAACGTGACAGAAACTGAACAAATATTTTTTCGAGGAAGCAGGGGAATTGTAAAGCCAACCTTACCAATCAAGTACAATTTATGCGAATCATCTAATTGTGCGAGCTGCACATCTGACTTCCAATATATTGTACGTGTCATGAGGTTTGATTGTTTTTAACTAGTATTCTGTCGTGTGGTTTGATTCTCCTTGATCAATTTGTCGTTGTGATCTGAGGATATTCGGAGAAGTTTGGAACGCGTCAGTAAGTTCGACTGACGATATATTTCTAAGTTGTTCAACAGTTTAGAATCATTTGAATTATTTTTAGCTAGAAATATGCGAGTTAATTAAAAGTATCTTTTAAGATATATACATATATATATATATATAATATTAAAATTTAAAATATATTATATATATATACAGGTAAACAAATATATAAGTCAATCTCTCTATATATTTTTTTAATCTATATATAAAGGCAAAATTTTACGTTCTCCTATAAAGCCAAGTGCCAAGCGGAAAACAAAGAATATATTCTATACGACAATTTTACTATTTATATATTACATTATTCCCACGTTATATAAATATATAAAATACATATAAATATGTATAACAAGGTATATATAAATACAAGTAACTGTGCGTGTTTAATGAATGTTAACCTTCAATAATTCACGATGTATAAATTAAATATATCAGCATATGTATTTAATTATTTATAAGCACGCAGTCTATCATATTCATTTATAAATCTCTGTACAAAGTTCACAATACTGATTTTGACTTTGTTAATGATAGAAGGAAATATGAATTTTCTTGTTCTAGGTTATTCGCAATCTGATTCCAATAAACGGGGTCTCTCACGCATGTTCATAATTTTGTCCTGTTCATCCGTTTCCCGTTTTCTGACCCTAAAAAAGGCTTCATTAAATATTGAGTTTAATGATTTTCCTACCGATTTTACATCATTCCCCGATTTTATTTCAATCGTCTCTCTAATTAGCCTAGTTACACTGTTGCAGTTGCATAACGCAATGCGTTTGCGAAACAGATAGTGCGAATCGGCAGCCCGCGAACGCTTCTCGTGGTTATTATTAAAGTTATAATATTAATTTCCTAATTCCATACTTCAAACCTAGTTTTTACACTTAATTTTCAAAATTAATTATTTAAGAATGGCATCCGGGTAAGGAGGGTCTATGATACTGTTAATATTCTGGCGCAAAATTTTCACGGTAATTAATTTAGTGTTAGCAAAATTAAGTAAAAATAAAGATAAATCTTTAAATAGGATAGGAAGTTAAAGATATGTAATAAAAATTAGAATCTATACGAACCATGTACCTATTAAATTTCATTCAACCCACTCTAATTATACCTACAGCTGGCTTGTTTAATATCAGCGGTTGTCATTTCATTAGATTAGCGCATGTTAGGTATGTGCATATGTTCGTTTATATATAACATAAAAGTAGTCAGTTAAATTTAATTAATACACACTTACATCCATTTAAGCGAAACTGTAGTCAATATATGTTATTCCCTTTGGTCACGCCAGACTTATTGCATTATGTAAAATTATTATTTATTTAAAATTATGCTATACCAGAGTGGACTGAATAGATAGATAGAGAAGGGGCAAGGCAAAAATAATCACATTGGAATAAGCAGCATAAGAGGGAAAAAGCTAAATGTTTATTAAAAAGCGTTTAACTCACTAACAACCACAAATAAATATTACAATACACAAAACGTTAAAGGATCAAATTTGGTAAGGTTACACCATCAGTAATTAATTAATTAACTGGAGCTAGCTTAATATTCTAATTCGTTCAATCGTCTTTTCCTATCATTAGCTAATGCTGTTTTCTATATTGAACCCAACGATTTTTGAACAGCTGTTTCATTCATAATATGCGTCTGAAACCATCCCAATTAACTGTGTGTCCTGTCTCTAGTGGATGACGTGCAAGATTTAATCTATTAACATGAACATATTTATATGTGGTTCTATGCTCCCCCCTTCTTACCTTAAATGAGCGTATGGTGTACATTGAAACTACATCTAAACTCACCTATCTATCGTTTTCAATTAGATCACATTTATCGAAAATCTCAACAATATATTATGAATTCATCAATGTATGGTCTAAGAAGCACGGGTATTTCCTTATTCTCTGGCATAGAAATTATACATTTTACATGTTGTAGAGTGTTGTACATAAACAATCATCTCAAAGCGTTGACTCTCCGCGATTTGATTTGAACTATTAGTTTCGGAAATGAGGTACGATCGTATCTTCGTTGAGTGTAAACATGCAGACACATACACAAACAAATTTGACATCCACTTACCTAGTGAAATGACAGATATGCTTAAGTGATCTAACAATAAGTATAAATGTAACTGTTTAAATTAAATTTACTATTTGATTTTTCAAATTATTTGTGGGATGTGTTATCAGTTGAAATTGGCTTTCGTAACCGAAAGTCGAAATATCCGAAGTCAAATTGTACACCGTAGTTGCAAATACCCTGATGTGCACAACTATGATCAAATAACTAATCTATTCCCGGTCGTGCAACGTGTTTCTTTTAAAGCGTACATCTCCATTTGTTTGGTAAGCTGAAACGATAAGTTTATATTTATAAGTTTTTTTTAATTGTAATTAACGATTATGACACAACAGATATTGGATTATATTCAATTAATCCACACAATAACAATAAAAGAACAGGATATTGCCCAAGTCTCTGAGGAAAAATAATGGTATTAAATTTGTTTCGTGTAAACGTTTTGTTCTTTTATAGTCTATGAGAATATTCCCAGCTTCAACAGATATTAATTTTATTGTTGAACAACTCTCCATTTGCATGAAAAGAACATTGTCAAACCTAATGTTAGTTGAGGGCGTACACACGGTAATCATTCTTTAATAAAGATAAAATAATTTTGCTAACTTGGGATATTTCAAAATATACATTTATGCCTCTGTTCAAATAACTCATATCTTTCGAAATGTCATGTTTGTCCACATAGCGACAAAGTAAACTCTTTGCATGTTAACTTGATTATTTTGATCCTAATCTATTATATCATTTATCAATTAATATTTGTATATTAACTTATGCGCAATAAGCAGTAGAATC
>JAQBSW010008156.1:0-35969 GCA_029291075.1 Eudiplozoon nipponicum | reverse complement strand
CAGAAATGAAATAACTTTTTACTACATTTGCAACACCTAATATAAACTTGCATATCGTAAATATGATGAACATGTGAAATATTGATATGCATATATTTAGTTGTTGCACGATCTGTAATATGTTTGTATCATGGTCTCTTAAATGCAGGTTTTGCATTTTTCGTCAAGAATAATGAGATAAATATTTAAGCATTTTCAAAATTGGACGAAGTGTTCATTCTCCCTCTAAAATAAAGTTGAAACATGTAACTGGTTTAACATGTACTGAAATTAGTATTTCCTCACAAATGAATAATTCTTTATTTTAGAGTAAACCTAATAGAAATAGAATAACCATTTAAAATATATAAATAAAAAATAATTGTCTTTTTTGCAGGCTTACGCATAAATAAATACTGACATGTTAAATTTTAACATCATCATTTTGTATTGACAAAAGTTTGGGCGTGTTTACAATTTATCAAGAATTATTATAAAAGACGTTAAATTGACAATTGCAAGTGAGCAATCTTGCTCAAATTACATGGATTCAAGCATGAACGTGATTTTCTATAATAAAAGCAAGAATAATATCAAAGTATTCATCGTACGTTTGCGTTTATCGACGATCACTTTTAACCGTGTCAGTCTTGGTTTTAAAATACTCGCTAGGAAAGAAAATTATGATTCTGCTGTTTTTTTGCAACAGATCATAAGAATTATGTTCAACGGTAGGTAAATTATTTCATCTTAGTTGATAAAACATGTCCATATTAACAAATCCAGTTAAAAAAACTTATTTGTTACAGAACGGAATACCAGTTTTAAGAAACGAAACCCTATAATGTTTTGAAAGCTTCATGATAGATATACAAGCTCCAAAATCTTTAACTTCGTGAAAGACTGGAAAAAAGTAAATAAAATTAACTTGTGCTTATGAGACCAGCATCAGTATTCAGGTTGAATTACTTCTTCATCAGGTAAGGAAACAAATACTATCTTAATATCCAATAACGAAGATTGTTTATTTTTATATAAATATTTAGTGGATTTTTAATTTGTTGCAAAAAAATGCTGGCAGAAATGCCAAATTGATTTTTATATGCGCAACAAATAGAAAACTAAAAAAATCAAATAATTATAATAAAAACAACAAGAAAAACAACAACAACAACAACAACAACAATAATAATAATAATAATAATAATAATAATAATAATAATAATAATAATAATATATTTTATTGTACAACGGTTACAATAATTGCAACAATTCTATACTATAAATAATATGTAAGTATACCCATTACGAAAAATCAAATAAAAATTTAAAAAACAAAAAATTAAATTATAAACAAACTTGTCAATCAGTTTTGTACCACTTAATTCGAAACACAAATAGATGTACTTCTCTAAATAGCATATTTTCTGATGCATTATAAGCTAAAAACTCTATGACAGACATTGGCACGCACAATTTCTGAGTTATAATGGACAAATCTGACTACGTACAAAAGATGGAAAACGTGTTAAATGACAATACAAAATTCACAAGTCTAGACGATAAATCAGATGAAATAGACAAGGTGGAGCGCAAAGTAATAAATGAAATTAAGATTTTGACAGATGCCGGTTTTATTGATGAGGCCACTGCACAGAAGCTCAAGCCAGTTGGATCATCTACACCAATAATGTACGGATTACCAAAAACACACAAAAGAGGTTGTCCTATGAGGCCAATTTTATCAATGGTAAATTCTCCGTTTCATGCACTAGCTAAATGGCTAGTTCGTTTACTTGAACCATTACGTAAACTACTAGGTAATCATTCGGTTGCCGATTCGTTTGAGTTTGTAAACAAAATTCAAGATATAAATGTTAAAAACAAGATTATGGTATCTTTTGATGTTACGTCTCTGTTTACAAATGTTCCAATTGATGAAACCATTGACATTATAGTCAAAGCGGTAGAACACGATATATTACCATCGCCGGTGCCAGGTCAAACTCTACGCAAGCTTATCTTATTATGCACGAAAGACGTACGATTTCGTTTTAATGGAAGCATCTACAAACAGACTGATGGTGTCGCAATGGGAAGCCCCTTATCTCCAGTGTTGGCTGAGATTTTTCTAGGGCACCTAGAAAATACATCATTAAAGAGTGACATAAGTAAATGTGCTCAATATATACGGTACGTGGATGATATATTTCTTGTACTTAAGAACAGGTCGCAATCACGAACATTGCTTCAAAGTTTCAACAAAGCACATAAGAATATCGGCTTCACGTCAGAGCACGAGAAAGATGACTGTCTGCCTTTCCTAGATGTACTATTAAAGAAAGAAACTAATGGTAAATTAAACAGAACAATTTACCATAAACCAACATGGTCTGCACAGTATTTGCATTACAGCAGTTTTGTGCCATTTCAATATAAATTATCAACAGTTCGTGGTTGCTTTTCAAGAATTGACAGGTTGGTTAGTCAAGATTCTAAAGAAAATGAATATAATAAAGCAATTAACGATTTAATGTCTAATGGCTATCCCAGACAATTAATTGAATCAATTATTAAAAGGGGAATTAACCAGAAACAGACGTATTATGGGCCAGAAAAGAAAACAGTCTACCTAAACATCCCATTTAAGGGGATGCAGTTTCCCGAATGGCACAAAAGAAAGTTGAAGCAGCATTAACACGCACATTTAATGCAGCCAAACTACGAGTGTTATTTAGGGTAACACACTTGCCTTTACCAGCAATCAAAGAGAAACAGCCGTTAATGTCGATATCAAATATTATTTACCAATATACATGCGCAAGTTGTCGATCAACTTACGTAGGCCGATCGACCAGACGGTTAATTACTCGAATGAGAGAACATTGCAACTTAAACGCCTGTTTTAAATCAAATGGTGAATACACGTCTGCTATTGCGCAACACATCATCGAAACATCGCACGTATGTTCTCCAGACGTAGCATTCAAAGTAATTACTAAATGCAAAAACAAAAGGGAGCTAGCCACATACGAAGCCTTATGGATAAACAAATTGCAGCCGGATTTATGTAAGCAGAAGAAGCACGTACAAGCATTGAGCTTGAACTGGATGTGACGCACGCAATTTGATTGGTTTCTATTTTTCACACTCTCTTTGTTCACATATTTCTATCTTGTTTTGCTTTCCAATTTATATATAAAGATATGTTCATGAGTAGATATTTGAGAAGACCATGAGAAAGAAAATTTTCTTATATCTGATAAAATTTCTTTTTGTTTTTGCACACAGGAAGGGTACAATGAATTTTATTAAAGCTCGCATTTCAAAAGAATATATATATATATATATTTAGATAGTTGTAGTAATCTATCTAATATATCATTTCATCCATTAATATTTCTGGTATTATTTTTTAGAAACTTGGGCAATTATTTTCTTAATTTGATCGGCAACAGATTTGTAATCAAATGGAAAACTTAATTTACAATGAATTCATAGGAACATCTCACAAATTTCAAATTTGAAAATGTATGTTTTAAGGTTAAAAATAACACGAAAATTTAAACAATTTACTTTGGTTCTGTAGAAGCATGTGTATACTGACCAATTAGAATATTTCAAAATAGGCACGATGTGTCATTATATAAAATAGACTATTGGAGCTGTGTTATTTAACACAGTATTTCATATCTGGTATGGCAATTACACTGATTTTCTGCTAGTTTGAGATATAATGCTGTTTTGATTATTCGTCTACACAATATCGCTATTGAATTTGGGCTTTTCTGCTCCGATGTAATGTCTTCTCTTTTCGAACCAGCTCAGAAAAGGTCAATGTACGGAACAAGTTAAATGATAAAAATTTTAAACATTTTAGATTATATGATGCCCGTTGTCGGACTGATTTTGTTATCTGTTTTTGCTAATTAGCATTATGGTAAACTTTAATATTATAATTAACTTGTTAATAAATAATTAGAATCGGATTAAACAGAGTCAACAAAACATGTTTCTAAATGACTCGATGATATTTATGCACACAATTTCAAATGTATTAACTTTTAAGATAAGAATCCACATGCATCCTGATTGTTTTTTTCACAAATTTTAATTTGGTACCAACGCCGTTAACATATTCACGGTGAAAAGACGGCTGATTTGTGTTAAGAAACAAAACTTACTGCATAGACCCCGCCATAAATTCTATAACTCAATCGAATATCTCCGCATGAACAGAACACATCATTAATCCATGGCATAATGTCAATCGCACAATCTTAGCAAAGCGGGGGGGGGGGAGGGAATGCAATCGAAATGACTTATTTCAAATTACGAAGCATTTTTGATAAAAGCAAGTGACGTTCAGTAATATATAGAAAGTCCAATCGCTCGATATTCAATTGGATTTGCTCAAAGTGAAATTCATTAAAAATATATTAGCATAAATGAATTCTGCAGCAATTGTTTTAACGAAACCAATAGTAATACCATCTGAGTAGGACGGTTAACTGACAAGCGAGGATAAGACCGCAATGTATGTATAAAGAAATCTTATTTGAATATGCGTCTTTCACTTCAGGTAGTCGCATATAAACTTTGATTGACAAAACATTTCTGCTCCACTATTTGCATGTGTTCACGAAAATAACCGTTTTGTATCTCTCGCCACACTTATGTATTATAAAGCTAACCAGTCAGGGATTGCACTGTTGGTGATAAAAATTCTTTAAATCAAATTACGAGCTAAAAATAAAACACCAATTCTGTTGTATCTGACCGGTTGCAAAATATGGCAAAATTAGCGCCAATGACAGGTATTGGCGTTTTCCAAACTTCCAGGATCATCATCAGAGTACGACGACAAACTGACTAGAGTGGATACAACCGCAATTCATGCATAAAGAAATCGTATGTGTACATGCTTATCTCAGTTCTAGTAGTCGTCGCACATAAACCATGCTTTACCGAAAATGTCTGTTGTGCTATTGAAATATTTTTACGCAAATTTACGTTTTATAACTCGCGCCACGCGTATGTTGTGAAATTAACCAGTCATGGATTGCGCACATGGTGATAGCAAACCTTAAAATCAAGTTTACGTGTTGAAAATAAAACACCAGATCAATTGTATCTGACCGATTGCGCAACTCAGCAAAGCTAACGCCAGTCACACGTACTGACGTGTTTCGATCTTCTATTTTCCAGAAAAGCGCCAGCATGTCTAACTGGTAATGGTTTTCCCATATGGTGTGGCCAGTAAATAAGTACCGAAAAGTGTATCCGTAATGGAAGTGAATGTTATTATTAAAACTGATGTAGCTTGTTAATCTGCATACCAATAGAAAATATGTAGCAGTCAATATATTAAAGCAACCGTCTTCATCGGACACTAGATCAAAACTAAGTAAACACAAACAAGATTCCACACACAACTTTCCCTTTTCCCTTTACTCGCATTCTCTATACATATACACATTAAAAAAATCTCAAAAGATGCGCCAGTATATAGATAATGCTCTTTATAGAGATCCATATGATTTCCAATAACTCTATGATTCCGAAGATTAGAATGGTTTACCTTTAGTTGAACATTCAAACAGAATGAATAGAAATGCATTATAATTCCAGAATTGAAGCGTCACTTTTGTTTAACTCGAAAAACAGTTATATTTATGTGCACGAAGAAGAAGTACACGTGGTAGGCATTACTTTCTAGAGATGAATGGTTAGAATTCATAGATATTCTTCGCATAAGCCGTAAACAATTCCAATCTGAAAAGCCCATCTACACAAAGAAATCAATTTTTCAGAATTATAACATAAATAAAACTTGCCAGTCGAGTCCAGCACGCTTTCTCTTTATTAAGTGCTTATTGAAAACTTTAAACTTTATCTTCCTTTTTAAATCGCGTTCAAGAATGGACACGCTGTATTATGGATGTATCCCACTTGTTCGGTCAGGTACGTCTAGCTAGGTCCCATCGGTCTACAAGCTGACGTTTTCTTTGTACCGATGATCAAGCTAAATAATAGTAACTAATATGGAAATGTACAAATTTTTGAGTTATTCTGTGAAAACCAGACCACATGAATGCAAAACGTAGGTAACATTTTGTTTTAATATATATATATATATATATATATATATATATATATATACCGCAAACCTAATCAAAACTCAACCCATCAAAACAAGAATGACCATACCTCAAACATCACTGTGTAGTAAAATGAGAATGATGCATACATGCCCACAGACTGGCTCATAGACAGGTTCACAGTCACATAATTAAATACATTTATAAATCAATCTAAACAAGAAATGGATCTCAAATGGTAAATTAGACTAGCTGAAACTTAATCAAGTGAAAACACATGACATATATAAATGAAAGTCTGTGTGTGTGGATGAGTATTCTCGATATATATATATATATATATATATATATATATATATATATATATATATAATCTTACATTTCTATAAATCCTGGGTATTTATTTAATCATGAGTGTGGTAACAAGTCTAATATTCTATTTACTTCTATTTCGTGTTTTGGTTGATTTTTTAAGTGTATATGCGTATATTTCTGTGTGCGAGTGGGTGTCATTATCTTTGAATTGCAAAATGATAACTGTAATCGAGTCATTCTTGGTTTGATGAGTTGAGATTTTATCAAATATTCACTTTGTCGGCTGTGTGCGGTAATTTTTTTCGTACATCGTCTTTCATTTCGCCTTGTTCTTCAATTACATTCTGTCCCCTTCTTAATAGCACATGGTGTGCGGTTTGGATACCAGTAAATTGTGGTCTGGTTGTGTGATTCGTTGGTAACAAATTTGAATGTTTGGGCCTTTTTGTCTAATGTAAAGAGTTTCGTATTTATATATATTCAATTATCGGATTTTGATTTGTGTAGAATTTAGAAATTCTTGTATATATATGTACATATATATATATATATATATATATATATATGTATATGTTAATGTCCAGAAATTGCAGCGGACGGAATACGAACCTGGGCTCATGTGCTTCGGAGTCTTTGACTCTATCCACTGCACTAACCATGCCATATACTCCAAGCAATTGGATAAAAGTAGACCCGAAAGCATATGCGACTCAGTTGAAGTCCACTCCGCGGAATTTTTTGAACAATACTTAAAAGGTTCCTATAAGGACGAAACCGGTATACTGAATGAATCACCTTTGCTACTTGAGCAAAAGTAAACTGAAACTGACAATATAATTTTATTTGATTAAGTGCATAACAATTTTTGAGGCATACCATTAGGAATCCTAAATCGTTAAATATGATAGCTACTGTGCAATATATAGGCCTATTTAGAAAAGTCTATTTGCGGAATTACTTTGAATTGTAAAGCTCCATCATTCAATGAAAAGCATGTCTTTCCTATTTATTAACACTTTTTCGGTTCTAAATCACAAGCTCTTAAATAACTTATTTACACATTGACATCATGCTGGCTAATCATATTTTGACAATTTTCTTGCTGCAACCAGTTTTAGTCGCATGCTTTATGCGTGTAGTCCGAAACATTAATCAGAAAAAATACATTGTCATGATTTTTTTATAAAAAAAATTCAGCACACGATTTTTTCTTTGAAGTAAAGCGGTATGAATTCACTTTTATATGATAAAGCATTGCACTTGGGCTTCCGGTGTACATTTTTATTGAAGAAACATTTATTGTGCGTTTGATCGCAATCGCTTTTTAATTCAAATTTGGAATATTCATGCAAACACCAATCCAATAGAATCTAACCCGTCTCACAGCATACCAAGACAGCCAACAGTCACAATCATGAAAATAAGTGGAGCACAACAGCAAACTGACAAACAAGAATCAAACCCCAATACATTTATAAAAGACAAAATTTTCAAATATGCGGGACTTATTCCTAGAAGTCTGGCATAATTGTTACTTGATTATAAATTTTGGGAGTGAAATTTCTATGCTGTCATAAACGTAAAATTTTTGCAACTTTCACGGTATATATATATAAGTTATACTAATAAACAATAAAACGATTGCGTTGGTAATGATGGTTATTATTCATATCAAGTTTGCAAGCCTTGTAAACACAGCAATACATTTTCATCTAATTAGTCAAACAAAATGGAAAACTACCTTCAGCCACATATTTTACGCCTTTAATAGTTCTATAATAATCATAAGAGCAGAATGTCAAACTGACTTGAAATAATCAAACTGTAATATATACATAAGTTATGTAGATAAAGATATGTGGTTCTTAATCCTAATAGTCTTCTATACATTTTACTTGATTGCAAATGCCGTGTGACAAATTTCAAAGCTGCCTCGAAAAATAAAATTTTGCATCTTCGCCATACGTATACACATTATTTAATTAAAAAAATCATTGATTGCAATGATGTTTTTTACAATTCTTCAAGATGATTTTGCAAACTTCAAACAAACACAAATCAATCGTCATTTAACTGGTCGCACAAGGTTCCATGCAAACATGAATATATTTTGACAGATTATGAATACGCATTGTTGGTATAAAAAAGAAATAGCATAAAATTAAGATGGATCTCATTTCGTTCAAATTGTGTACCTCTTAGCATTATACATATTAGATAGGGTCAGGAATAAAACCTATAGCAATTCTTATAATCAAGGTTGCGGTCTTGATATAAACACCTGACCCATTAATTACTTACATATGTCAGTATAAATTAAGAATTGTATAGTGTGGAATAGACAAGTCATCCAGTAGACCGGTTTCGTCCTTATTGGGAACTCATCATGTACTGGCCAGAAATAGCCGCGGACAGGACTCGAACCTGGGCACGTCTGCTTCGGAATCTGGTGCTCTTACCACTGAGCCGTCCTATGTTCTTCTTAGCAATATAAATATTAGATAGGGTCAGGAACAAAACCTATAGCATTTTGTTTAGCTACATAAATCATTGCCCTAATTACTGAATCAGTTCATTACATACTGTTTTCAGTATTCGCTTAAAAATTCATCCAGGTGGTTGCTCTTTAATTAGATCTACGGTAGTATTGACTACTAAAAGATTTAACATTTCATGCCTGTTTGTATATTCTCAGAGACATTTTTACCTGTGGAAATAAGTAAAACTCGAGAAATTTGGCAAGGTTTGATTCCTTTCCGCGGAAATTCTGGTTGTTATTGATGAGTTCCGAATCAGAATCAAATCTTTGCATGCGTTAAGTAAGTTTGTATTATGTTTCGCTTTCCTAGTAACATATTATTTCAAATAAGATAATAAAAATATCCCAAAGTGAGCATGTACAGAAGATATAATATCGTGTACACATACCTTTTGTGTTTACTGACGACTCAGGAAATGGAGGACAGGTGGAATCTTCTATAAAAATGCTTATTCAAGCAATATTAGGGTGAAATTCATATAAAGCCTTCGACAAACGAATTAAAAAATCAACTTGTTATATATGCTATGTAAAGAGACTGTAAAAGATACCAACATTATGAATTTCTGGTTAAGCAAAATGTCAACAGATTTATGAATTACTATTTATGAACACCTAGTACTTCAGCAGATCCATACACTCTGGTATGATCAATATATAGCAATCAATATTATATACAGTGCTTAGCATACAACATTTAAAAAATTTATAATAAAATTCAGACATTCTACTTAAATATAATACGAATTTCGCAGGCGGAATTGTGTCTGCATTATAATAAAAGTTTGTTGCTCATTCTTTGTAGTTTTAGGCCAAAATTATCGCGCACTAGGATTCACATTGATGGTGGTTTGGACGACAACACGTGCAAGAAATGTGCGGCTGTGGTCGACATCGGATCTAAGTTGCGTGTCTTTGAACCAAAATCCCCCTGATAAAATGTCGAACTGAGGCAATTCTTGCGACAGCTAACAAGTGCTTAACAAAGAGGATTGATTGTGTATTAATTTTAATTTCACTTGAAGTTGTAGCATGTTGCTAGACATGCTATAGGTGTATTCATATGTGCGAACGCAACAACAGTTTGAAATAGTTAATTGCATGTTTTAAACAGTGTCGGCGATAGTGTTAATTTGCACACACAAAAAAATTCACAAACGCTACACGTCTTTTCAACAGACTATCTGGCCCTTTATTTTATTATGTATAGTAACTTTTATTCCATTCCATGGACAATTTTTTTACAAATCAAGTTTTTTAATTAAAAAACCCTTAGAAGAAACTTCATTGTTTACTACCGCATCAATGATAAAATTGCCAAAACCACGTCAATTCTACATAATTAAAAATAATCATATTTATTTAGAAAAAGGTTTATATTTTGCTTCAAACTGTGAATTATATATATATATATATATATATATATATATATATATATATATATATATATATATAATTTAAGTTTAATGGCAAGATTTTGATTATATGTGTTTTGTTAGTATAAGCTAAACATTGAATTAAGCTTTTAATGCATTTCTCACGGTGGAACGGTTTCTAATACTGTCCAGAATTTTACAAGGATGGCATTCGCACAGGGGCCGCATATGCCTCGGTCTCTTAGACTTTGAAATTGCGTGGTGCAGTGGACAGAGTCTCGGACGCAGAGGCATATATCTGGGTTCGAGCCATCTCCACGGCAAATACAGGACAGTAATTGCAAAGTTCCCAATAAGAGTGAATCCGATCTGCTGGATGAATTTTGTTTGCTTCTCAATGCGCAATTTACTTTATATTGAGAAAATACTTATTATCCGAATCTGACAATAAATTTTTGACCAATATAACGTTTACAAATGGTATGGTGTTTTTTATAATGACACATCGTGGGTGGCTAATTCGAACTTCACGTTTTAAGAGATTCAAATCAGATTTCATCTGAAGCAAGGGCTGACCAAAATTAGAAGTTGATTTATGACTTCCAATTGTGTTTATTTTGACGAAAGTGTAACGCAATGCATAGAGTCTCTTACTACGAAGCATGTATGTCTGAGTCCGATCCAGAGCAAACTCTCGACAGTACTAGCATAGGACAAAACTAGTTTTATCAAATTGGTTTAGAGGCAAAAAGCTCATTAATCATGCAACGGTATGCGCAACCTAAATGAATGTAAATGTTAAGCAACAACGACGTTTATCTAGATTTTGCCTCATTTAAAATCCTGTTACTATTACATATAACTAAAGTTTCCCAATGGATAGACAACACCGTTGTTGTAAATCGAAATCATGGCTCTCCTTTTGTAGCCGGAGAGAAATCAATTATGCGTGAACAGTTAAAAGCAAGCCTTAGAATTATTTGAAAAGGTATGCAAATTGAAGGTTAAAAGCTATTGGATGTGCGCGTTGGATATTGGCTAATCGTATACTAAAGTACTTCTTAAGTTACCTATTGTGTTTTTGTGCCGAAATTTTAAATCTATTATGTCGCAGTTGGATGAATAAATATATTTGTGTCAATCAGATTTTCAATTTACCTTTTTTGGTCAGTTAAACAGACTGAATATCGGTATAAGAATCAGTTGAGCTCTGGCCCTATTTTGCCCCACAAATGTATGTGCATGCTAGAACAAAAGGATTTTTATTTTTTGAGTGAATTTAAACTACATAATCGTTTATTTTTTTAAATCAAGTTTGCGTGCTTGAAGTAAACACCAATCTCATTGAATTTAACCAGTCGTTAAACAACATAACAAAACAACCGCCAGCCGCAACGCACTGATCGTTTTGTTGATTATGTATTTTTGGTCTGTGATAGCCGTGTGCATATCAAAAGACCAAAATGTAGATCTGATTGAATATTGTGCACATCTGGCTTCCAGAAGTAAACAAAGGTAGCGAATTATTTACGTTTCATTAGCTATTGCCTATTGACTTTTTAAGTCGGCTAAGTTGAGACATTGCGAAATATTTGTTCGCCAGACTGTTTGCATACTGAATTGGATGTTGTGATTAACACTCTGATTAATTAAGATTACCTATCGCAGTTTAGAGATAAGAATTATAAATGCAATAATAAAACCTGGTGTGAACGCATTTAATATTGAGAAGAACCCAATGTATATCTATTTACAAAAAATTTTTAATAAGTAATGAAGTGTAAATGAGATAGATTGCGGTTCGTTTTGGCATTGATATATATTGCATCTTTCTTAGTATTGATAATATCCGACACCGAACTTCATCTTCCTGAAGTGAAACGCCAAATTCTATTACAATCTGCATCTAACGTTATCAACCATATGAAATATTCCTCTGTACAATCATATTTAGGTGGATGTGGTAGAAAATTACGTTTCCAATTACTATAATCAAAGTTGCGATCATGATATGAACACCTGACCAATTAAGTACATACATTTGGCAGTATAAAATAAGAATCGTATAGTGTAAAAAAGGAAATTCATCCAGCCGACCTGTTTTGTTTTTGCTAAGAACTCATCTCGCACTGGCCAGAATTTGTCGCGGACAGGACTCGGACATAGATGAATTGCCTTTTCCACACCATACAACACTTAGTTTATACTGAAAATTGTATGTACATAATGGGTCAGGTGTTTATATCAAGATCGCAACTTTGATTATAGTAATCGTAAAAAAAGTAAATGTTATCAACGCCCGCGCAACGAATGTTTGTTTAATTGCATTTACAATTGTCGGAGCATATGACACTATGGCTGGTGCAAAATAAGATTGATGTTGCACGCGTCCATATGAATAAACATGCTTATTTTTTTGAGCAAAATTTCTCTTTTGGCTTATTCGTCAATTAAATAAGTTGACAAGTTGGAGTAAACGCACTACTGTGCAATTTAAATGATTTTTTTTCATTTTATTATCGCGTAATATTTCTTTTGTGTATCTCAAGATTAACCTAAACTAACTATAATATATGAAATAAAACAATATTCTGAAAGATTTTCATAAACGCCCTCATAATAACTAAGATCATCATGTCAAGGAATTGGCTGTGTGATCATTGATTCCGAAAAAATGCTGCATATGCCATTCGCCAGGAAATCAGCGTATCGCCTATCAAAATAAATCGCTGTACGCGGTTGTGCACAAGTAGTATTTTCCTCCCTTTAGAAACTGGTTAGTGTACTTACTAGGGAAAAATATGAAACTACATATTTTACCTAATCACTGTTGTGGATTTTCTAGATATAACGTCGAATCATGCACATATTTGTATTTTGGTTCATATCAAAGTTTGTTAATTAGATCATTGTTTTTAAATATGCAAGTGAGGATGTGTGTATCAGGCGAAAATCAACTGTCACATAAATAGACGTACGAGACTTGCCAAAGCCTTAGCTAACAATACGTGCAATCGCGCTAGTTGGACTAACTTTAATTTTCGCAGTAATGTACAGAATCAGGGATGCAATATAGATTGGTTAAAGAAGGTGGCGGTTTTCTGGAATAATGATATCCAAAACGACGAGATACTAGCGAGTAAACAGAAAAAGACTGTCACAAAAAACTGACATTACAAAACGAAAATGGATCAGTTTAAAAGCCAGAAGATGCAAAACACGACAAAACACGCAGAAAAAACACAAATTGTTGTAGAAGAACTTAACAATTACGCGTTATATTGTTATTAATTCCGTTGCCATCTACATTTGCACGATAGTATTATTTCAGTTTTAGAATTACATTTCGACTGAAAAGCATCATTCATTATCCAGTTTTATCGGAAAATAATGAAAAATGATGCAGAACAAAGAAATCAGATGTAAAATTAAAAAAAAGTTAATATATGCAATCGAGGCGAATACTTAAACGACGAAATTCATTTTATTTTAATATGCTGCATTTTATAACTGAAAGTTGTGCAAATTTGGACTACAGCCTTTTGTTTAATTTATTTTATACCTTTGTCTGTGCATTCTCAAAATTTGAGCAATTAAAGCTACGCGACAATAGAAGTTTCAATATTTAAATTAATTTAGTTAGTTCAATATTTCAGATCCACCGGCTACACGATTTAATTAAACATGCGCATAAAGGTGCAAATCGACAAAAAGTTTGTTAATATTTTATAATAATAAACCAGCAATTATGTAATGTGAAAGTTTTTTTCTTTAAAACAGATTAAGGTTTTCTGTAAATCCAAAAAAATAAAACAAATTTATTTGCTTCTCTGATGATTATTTAAATTAAAATATCTTTATTAAATATTACCATGATTCGATTAAAAGAAAAATTGTAAATAGTAATTTAATACGATGACAACAGGCGCATATAAAATCTAAAAAGACACGTATAATTGGCCAATACTTAGTGTATATCTGACAAAAATATAAAATGAATATGAACTTATGCGTTGAAAATTCGCTGCAAAACAGAACTCTATTAAATCTTAGGTAAATTATTAAATTGTCCGCATAAGTTTTGAAAATTACTAAATAAGAATGAGCAGTTCATAGATATTCACTACAACTGCGCGCAATTAGAAATTTTTATTGATTAGGTGGTCAAATACGATTGGTGCTTTTAGCATTTGACTTTTTTGCACCGAAATAAATAAATACAGTTAATTAACTGCTTAGCAAATATGAGTTAAACCAAAATGGTAAAAACTATTTAAAATTTATCAGTTTGTTAAACATTAATTATTGATGAAACCTTAAAAAATTGTGTAGAATTATTTAATATTCGCATAATATCTTTTGAAAATGTTGAATATAATAATGCTGATGTTGTTTCTCGTACCAAAATTTTGTTATGCTTCCGAATTCAGGACGCTTCCATAATCAATTATGCGTATCGCTACAAGGCGAAATTTAAAGCAAATGTAGTACAATGTATTTTATTTTGCGATACTGTTAGAGTTTTATAAAAATATAAACTCTACTACAGAATATAGCAATTTAACAATAATTGATTGCGCGGGTGGTGGTAACAATTCCTTAAGTCAAGTTTGCGAGCTTGAAGTAAACACCAATCCCATGGTATTTAACCAGTCGTCGAACAACATAACAAAACTACTGCCAGCCGTAACGCACTGACGTGTTTCGACCTTCCATGATCATCATCAGACTACGACGGCACTGAATATATTTGGAAATCCAAAGTTAGATATGCTGCTCTCACCTTTAGCAGTCTCGCAAACACTGAACTTGACTGGAAATGTCGGCTGCACAATTTCTATGCAGTCAGGACCATTAAATATTTGCAGCTTTCGCACATATATATCCATAGGCAATACAATTCCATAATAATTGATTGCGCGGGTGGTGGTAACAATTCTTTAAGTCAAGTTTGCGAGCTTGAAGTTATGTTATGTTGTTCGATGACTGGTTAAAAACAATGGGATTGGTGTTTAGTTCAAGCTCGCAAACTTGACTTAAAGAATTGTTACCACCAACCGCGCAATCAATTATTGTTAAATTGTATTGCCTATATATATGTGTGCGGAAGCTGCAACAGTTAATGTTCGTGACTGCATAGAAATTTTACCGCCGACATTTCCAAGTCATGTACAATGTAAGCAAGACTACGAGAGGTGAGAGCCACATATCTAACTTTGATTTCCATATATATTCAATGCGGTTTCATTCTTGCAAGTCAATTTGCCGTCGTACTCTGATGATAATAATGGAAGTTCGAAATGTGTCATAAAGTTGCGGCTCGTGGCAGTTTTGTTATGTTGTTCGACGACTGGTTATAAAAAATGGGATTGGTGTTTAATTTAAGCTCGCAAACTTGACTTAAAGAAACTTCTTCAGAATTATTGTAATTCCGTGATTCTTGATTTCGATATATAAGTAAATATTATTTAAAAATAAAATAAAATTTAATTAAATAGTAGGTTAAATTTAAAGTTTATGCAGATTAATAATGTATTACGCAATTGGCAATTAGCTCGCATAATATGAATCAATTAATCGTTCACTTTAATACGTTATCTTTACCACATAAATATTATAAAATAACGTGCTTTTCTAATCAACATAATCTTATTGTTATCGGTCACGCCTGTTCAATTAAGTTACGTTGTCGGTGTAGATAATTTCAGGTAAAGTGAACTACCGTTTAAGTAACTTTAATCAAGGTTGCGCTATTGACATAAACAGCTGACCCATTAAAAATACATAAATTTTTCATTAGAAACGAAGAGTTGTATAATGTGGATAAGGTGAAACATCCAGTAGACAGAATTCGTCCTTAATGTCGAGAATTTCCAGTGGACAGGGCTCGAACCTAAGCACGTCTTCTTCGGAATCTGGTTCTCTAATCCCAGGTTTGAGCCCTGTCCACGGCAGATGCTGGACAGTACGTGATGAGTACCCAATAAGAAAGAAACCAGTCTATTGGATGAATATTCTTTTATACATTATATAGCACTTCATTTATACTGACAAATGTATGTATGAAATAGGTCAGGTTTTTATATCAAGATCACAACCTTGAATAAACTAATTGCTGTTACATTGTCATTTATTTATGCATTTTAGATACTTTTATTATATATACCACTAAGTTGCAAGGCACTGCTTTAAATCTCAACTGATAATGTACACAAAATTACAAAATACCGTAAAACTTTACTTGCAACAGAAGAAGAGAAACCATTTTTGCCTTCGCTCCCTGTTTTAAAAAAAATCGACTAGAAACAGCTTTGAGAGATTTGCTTACATTTAATACGATTTAACCTCTACATTTTATAATTTACGTTTGTCTGTAATTTAATAAAATTTCCGGGGTTTTCATGATATGATTGGTACCATATTGAATTCCATCCAGTGGTATTTTATAAGTTATTTTGAGAACGCGTAAACAGTTATTAAACAATATTATTCTCTTCTTTAAAGTTTTTGTTTAAGTCATTTTTATAAAGAAATGAAATAAGTATAATTTTGAAAATATCACAAAATCATTGATTTATATAGATGCAATACTAATTACATTTTATTAATATACATATATCTAAAGACTTTAATCAATATTTAACTCTTTAAAATTGTGAAGGATTAGTATATATATATATATATATATATATATATATATATATATATATATATATATGTTACATCCTTGAAGAAAACTTCGAACATACCTTAATGATTTGCATCTTACTGGATATATTTTATTTTGTTTCCAACATAGGCAAACTTAATCCTCCTTCTCCAAAATGCAGCCAATCATAAAAATGTTTAAATTAGAAAAGTTAATGAGAAGTTAAACGCACACAAGTTTGGAAATATTTTGTAAGTAAGGTAAATACCCCGTTATAATATGAAAGGTAAATTTTTGAATGTTTATGCAAAAATCCAAGAAAGCTGATGAAAATCAGTACTTATCCAAGAGTACATAATATGATACATGGTGATTTAAATGACGATCTTTTAAAGAAATTTCAGCAGATACACAATTTTGTCTTCCAGGTAAAATGGCATAACAAGAAATAACAACAGCAGCATTCTTAGGTATACAGACGCACGGGCAAAGGAGAAAAAACTAAAACGCGACATTCACCATATACCGTATCTCATTCATCAATTCTAGCGAAACTCTATTTTTAGTTCTTTTAGAGAGAAACGAGGTCTACTGTATGAATTTAATTTTAAACTTAGACGCCTTGAAGTATGAGTTCTACAAAGAATAACGGTATTATTTGTGTTGATTTATAATAATGATCTTCTCACTCAGAATGAACATGAAAAAATATGAAAATTTATTTTATTAAAAATATTCAAATAATTTAAATTATTTAAGCAAATAATTATTTTATTTTTCAATATCATGAATAATCTATTTGATATAATTTTATTCTTTGTTCTAAACAGCAAATATGAAACACGCCAATTTGCTATATTAAAGAAAATTTCTTTTTTTGCGTTTATTTAATGTCTTTTATTCAAATTCAAACGTAAATTTGGTAATCAGGTAATATTTTACATTCGTGCATACAAAGTTTTTATTTGAATTCATACTTTTACCGAAATATATTCAATTGCTTTTGTAATATTAACAAGGAATCATGTCATTAATGGAACTTTAGAAAGCAAAATTTTTTAAACCCCAATAATTTAAATAATAAATGTGTCTACAGGGGACCCAATCGGCTACAAATTTGTAAATCTACTTTTATTATGATTCTTCAAAAAGATATTTTATATTTTATTTATATTTAAAAAAAAGCTTACTTTAGAAATAAGTTTAATTATAACCCAAAGAAACTCGCTGTGTGAAGTAATATGAAACAAATGTTTAGACTAATGAAATTATTAGCTTAATCCTAGTATCTGATATAAAATTAAATTTAAGACCAATATGAATGAAAACAAAATTTTGCTATTGTGTATTGTGTTGTGCACCTTGTAACAAATTCGGTAAACCATAGTGTTGATATCAGGTACTGCCAGGAAAGACATTGTGTTGGTACACTTTATAGGCTTCGTATATGCATTATTTATGCTTTAAGTTGGCTTTGGAGTCTTATTTTCAAAACTTCATATGAAGTTTTCTTCACTACTGCAGATTTACACATTCGTATAAGGGATTGCACCGTCCAATTTTACCGCATTTCCCACCATAATATATAGTGAGTATAGGGCGTAATACCGGCTCCAATTGATGTGTCGCCAGTAAGCACGGAGCAATTGTGCACATGAGATTATATCTTACTTTCATGCTGTCGTTAGTTTATAATTTTTGTAATATTTGATCCAATTTGTCACTAAATACGCAACACCTAATAACCAATTGAAGAGTATTTAGCTTATTCGCAGGACAAAGATTTCAGGACCTATATCATGTGATGCAACCTTAAAAAAGTCTTGTCAATTGAAGAAAAGAATAGGAGGAGCTGCACAATTCTTTTAGTTTGATTATAACAATGTTTTAATTCGAACTCACTTTGCTGAATTTTGCATATATATCTTTAAAAGTTATATTAAATGGAATTATAAATCTTTGGAAAAGACCGGTTTTTGGAGCTTTTGATTGGGTAGCACTTGTTTTATTTCGAGAGTACAAATTATCTAAAATTTCGTTCAAAGGCACTTAAAGGTGCATTTTTGCTTCGAATGTTAATAGTAAATGAAAAACGCAAACTTCTATTCTATAACGACATAAGAAAGAACTATTTCTCAGTTTTATTCAAATTTGAAATTTGCGCAAATTTTTGAGCGCCATACTTTAAAAAATTAAAATTCGGATTCCTATATCTAACCTTGAAAAACAAATATCTAGCAAACGCTTTGCTAAATTTCGTTGGTTAAATATAATTATATATTAAATTATTTGAGTAATTTTCCATATTCTCTCTTTTTTGTAGCGCGTCTCGTGCTAATTTATCAACAAATATTGTGAGAAATTATTTGTCTTTATTTGCAAACATGTAATGCATATTTGGAATTTAAGCTAAATAATAAATAATGCATTGAAGAATAGGTTTAATTTAATGTAGGTATGCTGAGCACAGTTAGGAAAGGCCGTATTCGCTTCAACTCACCACGACTGTAATACGCGGTATTTTATGAAATCAATTTTAGGAAAGTAAAGGAGATTGAGGTGGATTGATTTCACATATTTTACAACAAAAACATTAAGCGGGATATGCACATGTTTGGTCACGCTAACACACACACACGAACAATTCTTCAATTTCCATTAAATACATGTACGAACTTATATTGTTTAATTAGCTGAAGAGTAATGATGTCGCAAACAACAGCTTTAGCAATACGTGATACACAATTATATATATATATATATATATATATATATATATATAAGTTCTCCACAACGAACTACGTGACTATTACACATTTTATTGAATGATTTCATCAATACTGCAAAATGTGTTAACTGATACCGATCAAGTCCACAGTGTATGGATTTTTTGGCGGAGCAGGTTTTCTGAAGAATTTGTAATTCTCAGTTTAGGTGAAATTTAGTATATCTTGAAACCTATTATGTTGACACCATATACCGACGTGGCATTCAATAGGTCATTCTGTTGGTGCCTTTTACAGGCTCGGTATAAATTACCTACAGTGAATTGAAGTGATGTTCCAAAGTGGATGACTTCTTATGATAGTAGCTCCATTACTGCTTGAATATGCATCGGTTAGCATGATTGAACAATCCAATTGTTCCACAAGTCATGGTCAAATATATAGTTCTTATGGGGCATAGTACCGGTTCCTACCGATGAGTCGACAGTTAGCACGAAACAAATGTGCATATGAAAAAAAATCCCTTCGTTCATGCTGAAGTTGTTTTATCCGTCTAGTTCTACTTTATTTAATTTTTTAATAGGTACGCAACATCTAATACACAACTGCAACAAACAATATATGAACAGCTTCATATGTTTGTAATTCGTTTTCGTTTTCAACTTCGAAGGAAACCAGGAAATCGACCGGATTGGGAGTGATAATTTTTTTAAATGAAGTGTCGAGCTCTTTTGGAAATGCCCTCCACCACCATTCTACTCCTTTATAAATTTGCCAGTAATATATATATATACCTACAAGCCGTGGGACCAGGAGGATATACTATAATCAGTATCAACAATAGAAGTAATCTAGATTAAGAATGCTTTATATGTTTTACTAGCTACTAAAGCAAACCGTTCCAAAATCAACTCCATATTAAATCAAATAAATGTGGGACTGACGGTTGATAAAATCTGATCTATGTATGAGTATACGGGTTTAGTCGGAGTTAACTTACAAAAGTAATTCATAGTACGATTAAAATCTGTGTTACTTTACTCGTTTATTATAATGTTGAATTGTACTAGAATTCTGCAATTTCGGCATACGGATTATTCAGTGGACTTGTTTGACAGCAGTTTCGACCTATTTTCGTTACCTTGACAACATTTATTTTAATTGGATATATTTGGAATATATGATATAATAAATTAGACCTGTACAGAGCATAATAAGAGGTGACATGAAAAGAACTGGATGATTGTAATAAATAAAAAATAGAAAATGCATTAAAAATATATTCTTCAAATATATTGTTGCCTAATAGGTTCAATTATTATTATATTTTTACTAAAGGTATCAACAAATTATTTGCTGCACGATGTTGCTTAAAGTTGATGAATAAAAATATGTTATTATATTCCCTCAACTGTATGTTTAAAAGTAAATCAAACAACAAAAGCACAAAAAGATCCGTCTATAAATATAATTTTCAAAATGAATGGTTATTAGGGGGCAAAATTTATACTTATGTGGCCTAAACAACATGAGGCTCAACGTCATTCATTTGATTGGTAGTGACTGAACAATCGACGGTAAATAAATACGAATTGCTAAATGAGTTAAGTTCCTTCGCGAAAGCGATTTATTTATTTATCTAATCAATAAATGCTGGTTTGGAATTATCTGTTTTTCTGTAAATAAATTAACATCGTGTAATGTTAAAATTTTATTTCGAATTTGGCAAATCTTGAAAACTAAAAATAAATCTTAGTTTTTAATAGCGTATCTTCGTATGATTCTTTAAATCAAGTTTGCGGTGTCACCTGCTTCATATGATAGTACATAAAATTAGTCACTATGTTTGTATTCTGAAATTTATGTGCACGTCTACAGACAAATAGGTTAAGAAAATTAGAAGGCATAAGAAATAACCATAATTTCACTTTATACAATATTATCTTAAAACAAACGACGTCATATTCAAGAACCAGAGAATCGTTAAATGTTTTAGTTTAGAGTTTTTATTTCTAAATAAGTTAAAGGAATATTGTGGAACTAAATTATGCTTTTACCCCATGAGGAATAAAAGAAATAATAACTTTAAAGCAAAATTATATTGCAAAAATGTTAACAAATTTAAGCAAAAATTTATGATTAATCTGTATTTATAATTTCTCTGGCTGTCAAAATTCAAAATATAGACAAAAAATAAATTTTGTTCAAGTCTATCAATAGGATTAGTAATTTGACTTGTGGCGAAAAGGATAACTTGCATTTAAGTGGATGTGAAATATGAACGCTTAAATGATCGGTACATCTCTTTGGAAAAATTACCCCCAGGCTAACAAACTTGTTGCCCGGTTCCAGATAACCTGCATTCCTTTCATTTTTTTTCCATTCAAAAGGTAGCAAGATTCCAAAATGAATTTCTCGTTCACTTTCATTTGATCAGACTTGCAACTTAGTAACGTATTTAGGCATTAAAACCTATTATTCTGATCATAGTTTTGAATAACAATCATTATATGCTTTCATTTAAAGGAAATAGACTGCAAATTTAAAAGAGCTTACGTAAGGATTGATTAACCGTGTTCTTGATATTGGTCAAATTTACTTCTTATCCGAAGTTGCATACTTTTTTAATTGCAAAGTTTTCTAATTTTAGGGTTACATTTCTGTACGTAAAGCAAAAACTATGTTACTATACAAAAAAAAACATTTTCTGTATTTTCTTCTCAAGAGACTAGAAGTGCAGTTACATATTTATATTTTTTTAAATAGACAAAAAGAAAGTGGAACAAAGTAAGTGAGACACTTATTTATAAAACTGTAGACTTCTTGCCAAAGATTAAATAGACAACAAATAGAATAGATTCATATGTCGAGACCATTTTATCTACCTAATTAAAGCACTGCTCAAATATTTTGCACGATTTATTAACATAATTATTTGTAATATTAAACACAAGCAAAGTGGACTTATCAATAGCGTAGTTCATATTCCTTTTTGCTTTAATGTGCAGATATAACATGAAATATATTCTTTCGTAAATAGTTGAAACAGAAACATACCGTAAATTAATTAAAAATTTACGAACTTTGAGATTTTAAATTTGCCTTATTTGTTTTGTGACAAACCGTCCAATAGTATTTAATTGAACAATAGTTATGTGGGCTGTGATAGCATTTAAAATAATCAAAGGTGCACACTTGATATAAACACTTTACTCATTAAGTACATACATTTGCTAGTATAAACTAAGAATTATATAGTGTATAAAAGGCAATTCAACCAGTAGACCGGTTTCGTCCTTACTGTGAACTCATCACGTACTGGCCAGTATTTTCCGCGGACAGGGCTCGAACCTGGGCACGTCTGCTTCGGAATCCGGTGCTCTAACAAATGAGCCACCCCCCACCACACATTACACTCAATTTTCAGGCATATACTATTTAATATAATTCGGTTAGCTTTTTTTCTTTTAGTTGGAGCTCATATGGCATCTATTTAGACCCAAAGTTCAAACTAACTATCTCCATATTGTCATTACTGAACAGACACCACACTAGATGGGGAAATGGTATTGAAATTAACATTTATATAATTAAACGAAGATTGGTTGCGCGGGCGGAGATACCATTTACTATAATCGAGTTTGCGAACTTGATATAAGCACCTGACCAATTGAGAACTTAAATTTGTCAGTAAACAAATTATTTGTCCCCATTACCGTTTTGTTGATAATATCTCGGATTACTTCGTCAGGATCCCTAGGCTGTCCACAATTAATCAAATGTCCTAGTAGTAAGCTAACCAATCAAAGGCTTCATTAGCTTGTTTCCTAGACTTTAGTAGGATTCTGAACAAACAATGCACTGCCAATGAAATACGAAATATTTCCAAAAAAAGAAGCAAATTTTTCGAATGCTGTGTTAATCACAGCACAAACCGCGCAAACATATCTTGACCCTGTACACAATTCCAGCATCTAAAAAACTGTAAGCATTTATATAATTAGACGAAACTTCTTTTGCGCGGATGGTGACAACAATTATTTTAACCAAGGTCGTGATATTGATATGAACACCTGTCCCTTTATATACATACATTTGTCAGTAGAAACTAAGCATTGCATAGTGTAGAAAGGGCGATTAATTCAGTAGATTCCTTTCGTCCATCTTTTGGGAGCTCATCACGTACTGCCCAAAATGTTTCGTGAACAGGACTCAAACCTGGGCACGTCCTCTTCGGAATCTGTTGCTTTTGGTTTTTGATCCACACCCTCGCATACTACTAACAATTTACAGTTATATACAAGAAAACCTGCAAGCATGACATTTTCTTGAATTTTAAAAAAAGCTCAGATGACACTCTTTAATCAATTTTTGTATTTTATTATAACTGGTGCTTACATTTTTAAGACAGTTATGCTTTACAATAATCGGCATTGTGCTTATTAAATCAAGAAACATGTGTCACGGAACTGTTATAAAATAGAGTAGTAACTGCAATAATCACGCATTCTTAAGGAATTGGTAATTAATTTAAGTGAATTTTCAACTTGACGATAAAATACGCTTCCATATTCTACTTAATATGATATTAATAATTTTTTTTAATTGTAGAGATTGCTTATACGCAACGATAGGCTATTTATTGATTATTCTGAAATGAAGAAAATTGTTTAAAATAAAATGTAATAATTTATTATTAATTAAAGGAATTGAATTTTGCAATAAAAAGCAGGTAACATAAACACTTGTTAAGGGTAACATACCTAAACACTTCACTACATGAAATAAATTTTATTCGCATAGTGACATACACTCACTGTTCTCTCATAATCAAATTTTTCTTTTAAACAAACCGATTCTTTAATAGATTACTTTATTGCTATTATAATTAATTTTCCATAGTTTAATAGCCAACCCTTGATAAAATACATAGAGCTAAACGTTTTTTAGTTTTGTAGTAAATGAGACTAACCGGAAGACTCAAAACTAATGGCATCCTGTCCGATTGGCTCAACGATAAATACATTACAACTGTATCATTGGGTTAGACGCCAAATCGGATCAAATTAAACGATTTAGATTGAAAGCACATGAGGCGAGTTTGTATGATTGTTCAATTAATAAAGATAATTGGACATGCTGAGTGAGCGATAATTCATTAATTGAAGCGTGACATTTTTTCAAATTAGATTCGTGCAATGCGCTTATAAATGGACAATTTATTTTTGCCATATATAAGTTCGACGGTAATGTCTGTCAATTTTAAATAAATTTAGTAAAGCAAAGGGTTTTCTGTTGGATAAACTTTATAGAAAACACAATAAACAAAAAGCGATCATTCACAGAAACACATAAAGACATGCATACACGCACGTGATACCCAAAAGATATTTTTTTCGAATGAGGATCTGGCAAAAATAAAATGACAATTTTAAACCTTTTTATAAAAAGCCTACCTTAAAATGAAGCTATGAGTTTATACAAAAAATATATGAAAATTTAAATTAGATAAGTACAAAAATGATATAACTTAGTCAAATATATTGAGTAAAATATAAATTACTGTTAGTTTATTATATATTGGTTACATTAATGAACCCAATTTAAATAGTTTCTATCAGATACGCAATATTTATTTTGAAAACTTCATAATTCATATGGAAATCTTTAGTTCCCAGCACGACATCCTAAATTTCCAACTCGGCATCTATGCCCAAGTATTAAATTTATGGCAAAAAATATAAACGAATATTGTCGACCATCATTTCTTGTTTTTGTATGGTCAAATTCAAGGAAATAACTTTTTGTTTTATCAATTTTAATGGTTTTTAATGGTTTGTCATGCTGACAGTTTTAAGCATAGCTAACCTGAAAAGTATTAATTTTATCTTCTTATTAGTATTTCCGATGGATTTGTAGATCGAAATCAGAAAGTATTGATTTGTCTTGAATATATTTTATAATTATTTTTTTTAACTATAGAAATATGTATATTGTATTATAGTTTTTCTTAAATTCAGGAATACTCAAATGCGTGTTTCATTTTTTAATAACGCAGGATAAGATTAATAAATAAAATAGATCAATATAAAATTATTCCTAGTTTTTTTTATACCCTATTAGACATTTGAAATCAGCTTTTCTTCACACAATTAAAAAAAAAGAACTGCTTTGAGGTGGCTATTGAAAGTATAATTTGAAGGTGGCTGTGTTAAGAATAAACTGAAAAATGGCAATAAATAGCGTAGACTGGATTTATAGTCAGAAAATAATAAATAATTCTGTTTATCAAACATTCACACATTTTGATCACATACATTACTTCAAGTTGGTAGAAATTGTAAAGTTTGAATCTTCACATCATTCTAAACAACTTAATAAATATTTATTTTTATTTTATTTTGGAAAAAATGTATCAAAACACACATAATAATTTATTTCATACGATACTGCATTTCTGCAATAACGAATAAAATTGCTAAAAAACATTTCCAAAAGCATGGCGTGAATTTATGTAAAGCAATTTATACTTCGTTCATATTACTTTTGTTATTTTGCTTATTATTAATATTAATATTAAATTTTTATTATGATAATTATTAATATTATTATTATTATTACTATTATTGACAATACTATTTATTTTGTATTCCAATAATTAAATTTTTGATAATGAGGAATAGTTGAAAAATTTGTAGGTCAATCAATATTTTTGTTAATATTATTATTATTATTATTAATATTAATATTATTATTAATAATAATATTAACATTATCTATATTATTGCCTTTGATTTTTTTAGAAAATTATACTACTTCTTTATTATTACTTATATAAATGATGGATTTGATGATTTTTTTATTGTGTTGTTTATGCTAAACGCCAGAAAAAGCATAAATAGATAGGAAATTTATTTGAGCATCAAACCATTCTGTGTTGGGACCAGTAATCAGCAAAACCCATCAAGAATCAAAATCAAGTTGACAACATACACACGTAGAATGAACATTCGTACACGCAATAGCCATTGATAATTAAACTAAAATTGGTTACGCAGGCTATAATAAATATCATTTAAATCAAGATTGCTATCTTCATTTAAAATTCACCCCCATTCTATGCATACATTTGTCAGTATAAAATAAACAATCTATAATGTAGAATTGGCAATTCATTCTAATTGGGAACTCTTTACGAACTTTATATGGCAAATTCTGGGCAGTATGTGAAGAGTTCCAAATAAGGACGAAACTGGTCTAATGGATGAATTGCCTTTTCAACATTATACAATGCTTAGTTTATATAGAAAAATGTATGTATATAACGAACCATTGTTAATGCAGGCTCGACCAAATCATGAGTAATCAATCAAACAATTAGCTGTAAAATAAAAATCATCAACGCGCACACAAACAAACAACAACATTAATAACCCAAAATCACACATTGGACTAAAGAGTAAAATATCAGAATAAAAGTTGAACGTGCCTAGATCTCACTTCCCCTACCAACTAAATACGCGACACTAAAAAATGCATTAATATTTCAAATAATTTTATTAATTCAATTCGCCTATTTTTCTACGGTATACTTACTCTAAATTATTTAATTAATTACTAATAAAGAATTCCAGTTTATTATTAATGGAAAATAAGCTTTAGAAAGAACATGTTGCGCGACAGGAATGGATTATTTTTAAAAAAAAAAACGTTATTCTTAAGAGATCTAACAACAAGTATAAATGGGGCAGTTTAAACTAATATTTCCCCTTGACATATTGATTGTCAACTTAGTGTGTGATGTGTTTGCCATTGAAAAATGTATCCATACCCGGAGGTCGAAATATTTGGGAAAATCATGATGACAGTGGTTTCAATCATTTCGGTACGCAATCCAAAAATCAGGTAAATATTATTAATCGAAATTTGTATTATTATAATTGTATATATATATATATATATATATATATATATATATATATATATATATATATATATATATATATATATATATATATATATATATATATATATATATATATATATATATATATATATATATATATATATATATATATATATGTATATATATATATATATCACACTGGTTTTCAGATTTCAAATTTTTAAACGTAAACTCACAGGTATGAGAGCAGTAGTAGAATCAGTTGCCTTATGAGTATTAGTATTATCATTCACTCCTAGTGAACCCATGTGTTGGTTAGGCGTACTTGAATATCCTGCGTGTATTGTTTCGTTTTGGACTATTCTCGCGGCTCTGGAACAATCAAATCGACAGGAAGCATCTGGTACACAGCATGAGCAGGCCTGTATTAATGTGTCTGCCTTATTGGTTACCAAATTGATAGTTTTGGCAAATTTGTCATTACAGGAATTAAAATCAGTTTTACAGTCAACTCCACATTCAGTTGTGCCTCGAAACCGTAGGCAAGGCTTTTCATTACTTGTGTCAATAGTCAATTGACAAGAGTTGGTTTTATCCGACAACATGGGCGATCGGTAGGATGAGTTTTTCAGTACTTCATTACAACTACTGTTTAATTTATCGGATTCACATGGATAGTTATCACTTGGCTCCTGGTTTGTATTTAAACACCTTTTTCCACCTGAATCCGGTTGATTAAATGCGTTAAATATTACCTCATTTAATTTATCTTCCCCTGCAACTGTTGGATATTGTTCACAGGTCTGCATATTTACCCTCATATCTGATGGTCCAACGTCGGTTTCCTTGGGATTCACCGCCCGCCCTGCAGAAAAATAATTGATTTCTGCCGATGATATTCTAACTGAGGCTTCGTTTTTATCCTCAATAAAAATAGCACTAGATGATTGAGCAGAAGGTGTGTTGATCAGTTTAATACGCGTTGGTGTTATCGATTTTTGAGAAGCAGTTGTGCAAGTGGAGTTTTCAGATTGAAGACTTCCTTTACGTGGCTGGTATCTCATCTGGCTAGTTATACGATTGTTTATTTGGCTATTAGCTAAGCATTGACAACTTTTGTACTGTGGCAAAAGATTTAAAGAATTAGACATTACAGCAGATGTACTTCCGGTTATTTGTTCATTAATTGTATATCCCAATTGTTTTGCTAGTGTCTGATTTTTCGCGTTATTGTTTGAGTTAATATTGGGTGTCACACTTAATCTTGGCCACGATATACGCGTATTGTTGTCTTGACTAACATAAATTTCTTCTTCAATAATTGTATTAGTTGAATGATGTTTACAATCAAACGGATGCTGAAAATAGTTCGTCCGAGGTGTTATCTGATGACAGCTCGTACATGTCTGATGCTTGGGTTTTGAATTGGAGGTCTCTAAATCCCTAGCTTTGCTAGTACTAAGAATTTTTTTTCTTAGGAAAGGTAATATATTATGGTCAATGCAAGGATTCGAAACATTATCAGTATAAGCTGAATTGAACGCATACGAATTAGACTGGAGTGCTGAGTCGGGCGGAAACGCAGAACTTGCGCAGTCAAAATTATTTGCATGTATACTCATTTTGAAGGCATCAGTGATGTGGTTGATATTTCTGTGTATCTCGGAATCTGCAGTACACGGCTGACTACATGCGTGTTTTTCAAATGTGTCCCCAGTTACAGGATCTGTTTGTTTGCAACATATTCTCTTACAAGACGGAGATAATGTGCACGTATTATGCGCCACAATATTTGGCGGTTGCAATGGCTTAGAATTGGTCATTGCGATGCCAGGACTATCGTTCAATGTGGATTTTGTCTCACAAGCCGCCCTGTTCAGCCGTTTCTTTTGCTGAATGTCATCACAAAATGCAGAATTGGCACAAAGTTGCCTGCCCGTTTGAGGAGTTGAAACGCAACCATTCTGCCTTGGTGCAATGCTTCTACACAGACCTTTGCGCTGGTCGGCGGCTTTGTCCGAATTTGAGGCCTGTTGCATATTTGTCCTACTCTCGTTCACTTTTCCGATTTCGCGCAAGACAGACGAAGGCGCAAAAGCTAACGCTGCATGACAAGACGCGTTGTTGTTTAGCCCAAGTCCAAGTGTAATTCTGGACTCAGCATAAGCCGAAGCCTCGCAACAGCATGTACCAGATTGTCTGGAGTCCAGTTCACTCGAGCACACTTGCGATGTCACACTGCAGTTGTTCCTATCCGTAGGCAAATCAACAAATGGCGCTCGGGCAGAACTATGAGTCGTTATTGCAATTTCGGCTGGTGAATCTGTTGTTATTGTCGCGTTTGGACGTAGTGCGGCTTGTGTGCTTATTGTTGTACAACAATACGGTGGAATGTAGTCTGTGGTCGATTTCTCGGTACACAATAAAGGAAAATCCTCGCGATTAATTGAATGATCACGAGGGGTCGATTTAAAGCTCTCTTTAGGCATGGACTGTGTGTGTTGGCTGTTTGCCAGGCTGTTTGATGTTTTGTAATAAGGAGATATGACTGCTACCTTTTTGGGACAGCTCACAGGTGCGACTGGCACATTATGATTTCGTAGAACATTTTGACACTGATCATTTTGTTTAGTCTTTTCTCCGTTCTGCGTGTTATTCAATTCTTTCTCTTTACGCTGTTGCAATGCAGGTGGCGGTTTTCTGTCAATAATTTTTAAATTACCACAACCATTACTGTGGGCTTCGGAAGAATTGTTGCTTTTAGAAGTTTGGTTTGAAAGGACGTTTAAATTCGAATTTTCGCCATGTACATTAATGCTTTCCTTTAAATTGGACTCCGTAGATTTCCTGATGGCTAAACTGTCCATTTGATCTGTGATAATATTTTTGCTTACGAATTTTCCATTATATTTTTCATTACTCATTGGAACATTATTAAAATAAATTGTTTTATCTGATTCGTCACTTTCAATTTGAATACTCGTTAGGATATTTTTTGTGGTTTCTTGTAAATAGCTTTTATTTGGTTCCACATTTCTTGTTATTTGAATCCCTGTATCACGCCAAGTGGTAGCTGAAAGGTCACGCGCTAATCTTTGTGAATTGTGTATGACATTAGCTTCATTACATTCATCAATATGATAAGAACCATCTTCATCATCAGAGACATCAATATCGTCGTCGTTTTCGTTCTCCGACTTACCGTCTGATTGCTCGGGTTCTGGTAAATTTGAAGACGCTTGTGATTTAACTGAAAAATTAGAGGTCAGTGTTCCACTTTCTGATAAGCAAATTATGCTACTACAATGGCTACTCTGAGGAGCATTACCTTGAATAGAAGCGTTGTCCTCATTATTGATATTATGATCTCCACTAGCACCGTAATGCAATGCAGGCGGTCCGGGTATATTTGCGAAATTTAACTGACGCAGCAGATCCGCGCATAAGCGAAGCTTTTGTTTATGAGGCGATGCTCCATTGGTCACAGTTGTGTTAGGGTAGCATAGATCATTGGGGCTTTTAATCTTCTTTTTATTTTCATCTTTGATATCTTTGCAAACATCTGATGAGCTGCTTGTTATTGGGGGCATTATAACGGATGATTCTTCTGTCGATCGGGTATGACCTTGGTTAACCCGCCTACTAAGTATAATACGTGGTATGTTATCGTGTTTACTCCTGATTGTTTGCAAAGTCATATTTGCATAAGTATGCAGTTATATATCACATGATTTGTCTTGAAAGTTCTTCCTTATTCATTAATTATTTAGAAGAAACGCCATTTCTCTGAAGCATTATCCATATTCGCGGCATTTTTACACTTAAATTTGCATTTTTATTGAGTATTGTAAAGTATTTAGACGAAAAGCCAATGTTTAACTACGCAAAGAAATTCACAAAAGATGCATTTTTCGTAAATAGTAGCTGATTTTTTATAAGTAAACAATTAAAGTTGAACAAAATTACAACGCTCATTTCATTTATGCGACTTCGAAGGTACGTATTGCTTTTTCAAATAAACATAACATTACAATCAAAATTGCGCTAATACAGAGTGGTGTCTGTTGAAATATCAAAAAAGCACCCGCAAAATTCTTAAAAGCATGAAAATCTCGTATATTTCCAATTATTCTTCCGATTGTAACACATCCTATTATAGTTCGTAGCTGTCATCTATTTTCTACGCATAATAATGAAAAAGTCCATGAAAACAGCTGTAAAATAAATAAGAACTTGCAGTATTTCCAATCTTGGAGTTACTAATACGTTGGTAAGTAAAATATTATTTGACACCAGTTTATATATTGCATCTTTTTATCCTTCAATATTTATACTACTTGAGGTAGAAAATGATTATTAAATACAGGTTTAATCTGAGTTTAAGTGTCACTAGAACGCGATGCTGAAATATTTTAACGCTAGTCCATGTTGTTTCGGCACGTTTGTATTAAATACCTTACTGGTATGGGCGGATTTGTAAAATAATTTAAAGAACATTAGGTGATTTATGATTGGTTAGTGAAGTTGAAACACAAAGGCTGCTTTCGATTGATTTATAATTTTGTAATATTTGACAAAAAAGTTAGTTAAACTTACATTTAAAATTATAACATAATATATTATTCTTCCTTTTTCGTTATTCTCCGACTATTTTGAAACAAAATGCATAAACATGAAAAAATGCTTGTACGTCAGCCGTAAACTAATTTCACCAATTTCAAACGATATCTATGGAATAGTAGAAAATGTTTAACAAACGGGCTTTATTTCTTATAAAGATTAGAGGAAACTGCATTTAATAATCGCTAATTGTTTTAAATTTTAAAACTTTTGATGTTTAGACAAAATTAATTTGTATTAAGTTTATTGAGAATTAAAAGAAATTAACATTAAATTTTATTTTCAACAGTTTATGACATCATTTTGGATTTATATAAAATGGCATCATTGCTTTGCCAATTTGACAATCCATTTGGTTTGCAATGTTTACAAGTTCAATAAGATTCACTAAACTCTTAAAATTTTCCAAATTTATATTTTAATATTAAAAATTCATAAATGGCAATCATTGTGTAAAATTATGTTTAATTCTCTCAAATAATAACCCGTTGGGAATCGAAAATATTCGAAGTACTATAGTTAAATAAGCAAAATAGTTTTTGTTTGTAAATATTACTGATTTTTTTACTGAATGTTTTTGGAGCTAATAAAGGATATTCTAACCAATTAATTCAACCAGTTCACTGTAATCTATCAGTCGATTTCTTTAAGTTATTTTATTATTTAAGAAGGAATATGTATAAATAATATACAAGGTAAAACTTCAATAATTTGTGTTCATTTCTCATCGTCGCATCTTGACGAATAATGAATTTTTGTTATTTTTAAATGTTCGAAACTTCGTAAACAAATAAAAACACATGCAAGGCATTGTTTGTCAAGATTAGACATAACTTCTGAAAATATTCTAGAATATCTTCATCAAGATCAACGGTTTAGGACAGTATTATTTATATTTTATTTTAAAATTGAATTTTTTTGCTATACATTTTCGGACAACGGGAATTGTGTAATTTTATCAATTTCTACTAATAATATTTTTCATGTGATTAAGAATATTCTAAAAGTTTATATTTGAATATTTACCACCTAATAATTATTGTTTACTTTTTGTTACTTCCATTCAATAGCAGATAATATAAATGATATTGTACAAAATAATGTTTTTAATTGAAAATACAAAATTGTCTATGAATTTCACAGTTTGATAGACTGTAATGCAATAATAGATGTTTACTTATTGTTACGACAATTCAAGAGCAGGTAATATAGATAATATTGCACGAAATTAATTTTTTTTAAATTCGAAAAACATTTTAGTATATAGGGAGGGCTGAAATACAATATTGTCTATGAATTTCACAATTTAATAGACGGTAATGCAATTCAGTTAAGAAATGTATATTTATCACCGAATAATAGATGTTTTTTTGTGTTCCTACCATTCAAGAGCAGTTAATATAGATGATAATGTACGAAATTAATTTTTTTAATTGTAAAAAATTCTAAGTATATAGTAAAGTCTGAAATAAATGTGAATTAATTTCAAAAAACAAAATTTTGTTTATCACCAACAATAGTTGTTTACTTTTTGTTACTCCAATTCAAGAGCAGATATTCTAGATGATATTGTACGAAAGTTATTTTTTTAATTGAAAGAAATTTTTCGTTTATAGTAAGGGCTGAAATACAAAATTGTGAATGAATTTCACAATTTGATAGACTGTAATTCATTTCAGTTAAAACATTAATATTTATCAAAGAATAATTGTTGTTTACCTTTTGACAATATGGATGATGTTGTACGAAATGAAGTTTTTTTTTAAATTGAAAGAAATTTTTTTTATATAACGAGGGCTAAAATACAAAATTGTGAATGCTTTTCACTTATAAATTGAAATTAAATATCACTTATTATGGATGGCGTTTACTTTTTACTCCTTAATTCATTATGTTGTATAGGGTGGGATATTTGCTCAAAATAAAATTCAAAAATGCTTTTCAATGCGAGAATATTAATCCTGACTAGTTTATTTTACAAAAAGGTTTAGTACTCATATTACCAGTATTCAACTCACAATTTCTCCAATTGTTTGAATGTTGCGATGTTTGTCTAAAGCATTGCTTTATGAAAATTTACTCTCTCTCTCTCTAAAATTACGCTTTAAACTTTTTTTGAATTTAGTGGTTTACTGATATACATTTGGATCTTTTTTGCCGGTAAATTAAAATCCCTTGTATCAGGTCCGCCTCGTTCCATTGACGCAGTATTTCTCCTCTGGTAATTTGTTTTCATACACCAAGTGATGTTTTAGTTTTTGTTTTATATATATATATATATATATATATATATATATATATAATATGGTATATAGTCAAAGACTTTAAAGCAAGTATGCCCATTTTCGTGTTTCCATTCGCGGAAAATAAGATCAAATTGGACGGTTTATTTTGGATACGAGATAAAGAAACTGCATAATGTGTCAGAACCTAAATTAATGAAAACATGATTATTGCTCATATAGAGTAACAAATTTGCAAAAAATAGCATTTATTCGTTTATACGATTTATTAATATATTTAGTAATCTTTTCTTAAGCAAGTAAACGATAATTGATTACGTGTATGGTGGCAACGGTTCTTTAAATCAAGTTTGCGAGCATGCAGTAGACACCAATCCCATTGTATTTAACCAGTCGTCGAACAACATAACATTGCAAGTGCGTGTGACTGGCGATGGTTTCGTTATATTGTCCGACGACTGGTTAAATACAATGGAATTGGTATTTACGTCAAGCTCGCAAACTTGATTTATAGAATTGTTATCACCACCCACGCAATAAATTATCGTTTACTTTTATCGTATAGTTATATGCATGTGTGGCGAAAGCTACAAACAGTTAATGTTCGCTACTGCATAGAAATTGAGCAGCCGACATTTTCAGTCACGTACAATCTATGCAAGACTACTAGAGGTGAGAGCCGCATATCTAAATTTACTTTACACATATATGCAATGCGGTTTGATCCTCGCTAATCAGTTTGCCGTCCTGCTCTGATGATGATGATCATGGAAGGTCGAAACGCGTCAGTGCGTGCGACTGGCGGCAGTTTTGTTATGTTGTCCGACGACTGGTTAAATACAATGGGATTGATGTTTTCTTAAAGCATTTAGTTAAATAGCCATTTGCAGTCAGACATACAAAAATCAATTATAAACTGTTTTTGGCGGAAAACTAAAATATATGTATATATACAATTGCACCTAGTAACAAATTAGTTCAAATATGACCAGAAGGATAAAACAAGGACAGCATAAACGGAAAATATAGTCTCATTTAAACGAGTTATTAATACATTTAGTAACTTTTTCTTAAACAGTTAATTAAATGGTCATATGCACTCAGGCGTACAAAAATCAATTATATACTAGTTTTATCGGAGAACTAATATATATGCAATTTTGTATTATGTGGTGCGCACCTAGTAACAAATCAGTTCAAATATATACGGTACGTGGATGATATATTTCTTGTACTTAAGAACAGGTCGCAATCACGAACATTGCTTCAAAGTTTCAACAAAGCACATAAGAATATCGGCTTCACGTCAGAGCACGAGAAAGATGACTGTCTGCCTTTCCTAGATGTACTATTAAAGAAAGAAACTAATGGTAAATTAAACAGAACAATTTACCATAAACCAACATGGTCTGCACAGTATTTACATTACAGCAGTTTTGTGCCATTTCAATATAAATTATCAACAGTTCGTGGTTGCTTTTCAAAAATTGACAGGTTGGTTAGTCAAGATTCTAA
>JAQBSW010008155.1:0-35992 GCA_029291075.1 Eudiplozoon nipponicum | reverse complement strand
TAGCAACAACCATCTAATAACCACTAAAAAACATTGTATTGTTAGGTGGACTGAACATGTCAAAGAATAATTTTCTTGGGCAGTTGTGCCAGTCCCGATCCCTGAAAATATGCCTTTATTGAAAGTGTGGAACGTAAATCTTGAACATCCATCAGAGTTTGACATACAGAACGCAATCCAATCTCTTAAACGTCGCAAAGCTCTAGGCCCGATGATTTTCTTCCGAGCTTATTCAAGGAGGGTGGCGGTACAATTGCTGAAACGTTTACCTAACTTTTTCGTACTATGTGTAATGAGGAGACCGGGACGCTTGCTTGGAGTGAGTTAACCATCAATCCTATTTTCAAAAAAGGTAATCGAAATGCCTGTTATAATTATCGTGGCAAAAGCTTGACTCCAGTCGTATCTAGGTTATTTGTTTTGATTAACTTACGCCGTTTTAGCGCTTCGCGTGAATCACATACTAGAGAAGAACAAGCAGAATTCCGATCAGGATGTGGTTGTATAGATAATATTTTTACCTCAATACAAGTTCTTGAACAGCGACATGTATATCGCCGTTACACAATATCCGTCTTTATAGATTTCAAGAGTGAATTTTAATCATTAAATAGCATTTTTCTGCTCAGGCCAACTTGAACAGCTTATCGGTCGTTGTTCCGTCAATTAGTAGGAAATTCGCACGCTCTAAGTATAAGATATTTATACAGGATCGCTCACCTCTTACTCCAACTCTGCGTCTGCAAAGTGAAGAGCTGAGTATAGTTGAAAGGTTTACATACCTTGACAGGTCTATCAATGACTCAGGCAAAATATCTGCCGAGGTGGGTATAAGAATCGTAAATGCTAGAGTAGCTTTCTTCAACCTTCACCATTTATGAAGAAACGCAAGTATTTCACTCTGTCCTAAATCTTGTGTTTACAAGTCATCTGTACGTGCAGTTTTTTATACACTAGTGAGACTTGGCCCCATTGAGTTGATGACTTTAGACGCTTACAGGCATCCAATCACCGTTGTTTGAGAAGCATAGCACGTGTAGGTTAGCAACAACGAATAATCAAAACTGAAATCCGTAGACAATTTTTGTTTAGCCAAAAAGTGCTTCTCGTTAGAAAAGCAAATAAGGCTCAGTCAAGTTTTACGTATGTCTTCAATTTTACTGCCCAATAGAACATTGTTATCTCTCTCTCTCTCTCAGCATCAGACTGGCGTAAGAAACAATTTGAGCAGACTTTTGCATGGCATAAACAGCTGAATTCAATTAAATTCAAATGGGGTAGTATGGATCCCAATTGCCTACCTGGATTGGGTCCATGTGCGAATCATAACTCTTGATTGGAAACCCAGCGAGATATTACAACGAGTCGAGTTCATTGGTGATCTTGTTGCAGATTTTTTTCAAAATAAACTTATTAACTTGATTTTCTTAGTTTACCAGAGTTAACTACGAGGTTTTGTTGTGTTTACGACGTGATACAGTACCACAGTAGCCATAGTGCTAGTATCCTTTACAGCATCGGTATATATATTATATAGTGTAAGTTAGCGTTGAAGTCGCATTGTCGTAGACGATGTGATGTTAACTTCACTATTGCCGGTTTACACATTCGTCTAGGAGATTGTACCGACCTATTATCCCACATTCCTCACCCAAATATATAGTGGTTAATGAGCGTAATACCGGCTCCTAATGATGAGTCGCCAGTAAGCACGAAACGAATGTGCATGAGATTGTACTTTCCGTTCATGTTGTCTTTGGTTAATCCTTCTGGTCACAACTGAAATAATTTGTTACTATGTTCGCAGCACCTAATACATATTTGTATGAAATTCCTTGTCCGGATTTTAATCTGGCGAATTTGGAATGGAGAAGAGGAGAAAATAGAACTGCGTTTAAGTTTGGCCGCTTTAATTAATAAAATCTGGTTTGCCTTTCGTTAAAAATTTATCATTTTGTCAGCTGGGACGGATGTGAACTAGCATTAAATACCCTTTATTATACAAAGAATCGGTTCAAATTAAATCTAGGGAAAACATATTGAGTTTTAAATAGGTTGGAAACACGTGAGAAGCAATGCTTAATGTTGTATTGGTAAATATTATGATACACTTTTCGGAAATGTCATGTGGAAAAGCGGTTAGCAATATGCTCTGAAGTTAACGAATAGCAGGCCTATATTTCAGCAACTGTAAGCTCATGCATAGTCTTCACTTAGATAAACATATTAGTTATGCTAACTCATTATCACTACCAATGTTCGCTTTATTATCAGTTTGCGTAGTGCTTTTTATTCGTGAGAAAAGTTAAGCACGATTTTGATGAAAGCATGCATATAAATATAAAGCTAGAAACTAATTCTTGGGTTATATATTTGGAATTGCGTATCCAGTAACAAATTAGCTCGAATAGGATCTGATAGGTATGCCAAGGTCGTCTGGAAAAATCGGTGTAATCTTATGTATTAACGTGCTTCCTGCTTATTGGCTACTGATCAGTTGGGCTCTGTATTACGTTATGCGCGTAGCCATAGAAATTCCGGCTTGACGACCGGCGGGCTCAAGCTAGTCGACCCGGGATTGGTAACATGAACCTTGCCGGGCCTTAAAGGGACAACCATCATCCCGTTTCATGTGAAGCCTCGAGTTTGGTCTAACTGCACTGTAACTTTTTGTTAAATGTGTAGTGACGGAATGAGAGCAAGCGTTCCAGACGTGAAGGGCAAGTTTCGGCTGCTGAAGGAAACTCTGGCCACTGACATCTGGGCAGATAGTGCTCATCAGCTTTGGTTGGCAAACTATCTAGGAGAAGGAAAACTCAGAATAAAAACCATCACTAGGAATGGGCGACCTAGTGTTCTTTTACAGCCCACATATAACCATGACAAGTACAACTTACAAGAATGACATACTGCATCGGCCGTCGCGCAGTATAAAAAGGGTCGCCTTATCTGCTGAGCCGTGCAGGGTGGATAAGCGAAAACAGGCTACTGTAGGCAACTCCAACTCTATATTCGATTCTGCGTCCTTTCCTTCCCCTTCCTCTTCTCAATCTTACAATAACTCTCTTTTAGATACTATAAATATGGTTGGTTTAGATCATATTCAAGGAAGCTGTGTTGCTGATGTCGCCTTGCCCGAATGCTAACTTGGCCATAATGGTGTTGTGGAGAGATTTAGTTTGCCTCATTTCTGTGAGTTATCCTGATAAATTTACTCATAGTAGCAATGTTTTCCTTCTCTCTCTACCCCTCTCCCTCTCTCGTAAATCTCAATAATAATTTATCTAAATTCACTTATATACTTTTTTTCACTCCTTATGGTTATATGGCAGTGAAACATTAGTCACTTGACTTTTGTGTGGCTGGAAATGATGAAAAATTATGATGATGTATTACGTTACAAACACATTGTATATTTGGACCGAGAATGTGGCAACTTTGACGGTGCTATATACCACATTTATAGGACATTTCAACATTGAGCTGATTCCGTTTTTAAGGTTTCACCATTCAACTGTCAAGCATTCTGTAGATTGCACCGTCCAACTGTCCTTTATTTATGGAAGAATGAGCCGTCCAACTCTCCCATTTGGAAAATCTTACGGCTTAAAAACCACATATTAATGAGTTTATGTAGCTCCATTGTATTACTTTACAGAGATTACACCGTTCAACCATCCCACATTTACGAGATTGCATTTTACAACTGGCTTGCAGTGAAGAGATTGCATCACCCAACTATTTGACTCATCTTTACAGAATATATAGTTGGTTTTGAGTACACCGCTGGTTCTTATTGATGCGTCGTCAGGAATAATCAAGTGCCTGTGTATATGGGATGATACATTTTAGTCATGTTTCCTTTGGCATATCCTTCTGACTCCAATTGAATTTATTTTTTATTAGCTAAATGATAACTAATACGCAAATGCATGCAGATTAGCTCTCCGCAACGAAGAATTTAGGACTAATTATTTGGTTATATTGAGGAAGACACGCGCTCAAACAGGACCATAAGAAAACAATGAGCGATATTTATTTTCCATGAGGCTGGCGAAATGATATATTAGAATAAGATGTTGAAAAATTCTCTGTCTAATGTGATTTTTAATTTTTTCTTTTGTTTTTAGGGACATCATTCATCACACACAGAACGTTCGTCGTGTAAGTTTATTTTTTAAATGTAATAACTCTAAAATTGTTTAGTTAATCTGTCGAACGCTCTGATGATAACCTTTCATGGTAATCAGCTTACCTTGACGCCAAATACATGTATAAGTTGTAGGAAATCAGATTGCATTCGTACATCCAGTCATACATAGATGCATACAAGCATGAATACCTAAATACACCATGCATACATACATACATGCATACATGCACGCATGTCGACGTAAATACACGCATATAAACACAAATGCATCCATGCATGAAGACATAGATAGATACAAAACTGAACAGATATTAATAAGTAACACTAAGAGTTACTAACCTAAGTTAACAATTATTGATAGCAGGAATGGTGATTGCAATTATTTAAATCAAGGTTGCGAGCTTCATGTAAACACCAGTCCAATTATATGCATATTTGTCAATATAAACTATGTATTGCCTAATGAAAAAAAGGCAGTTCATCCACAAGACCGGATTCTTCTCTGTTAGGAGCCCTACAAATATTGTTCAGAATATTTCCGTGAACAGGGATCGTACATGGGCAAATTGGTTTCGGAGTTCTTGATAAAGCGGCTGAACCACACTGGCGCACACTACAAAAATTTTCCGTTATATACTAACTTATGCTTTTGTTTAGCCTGTACTTCAGATGAAGAAACCACGCTAACTGGAGAGGTTATACTGAATTGGAGATTTTTATATCTAAACCATCTTTAATTGGTGATAAAATTTGTTTCAATGTTTAGCTCATACTGATATATATATATATATATATATATATATATATATATATATATATATATATATATAATGGGATCGATGGTTATATTGAGCAAACAATATTCGCTTAATTTTATAAATCCTCCATTAAACAACACCATGTAGTGTGGTATCTATCACTAGTGCAGGAAGTTTGATGGGCTAACTGAAATTTAGTGTCCAGTGATACATATAATCTGCCATAGGAAAGCTAATCCAAAAGCATAAGCAGCATTTAACTGAAAATTGTGTGTAGTGTGTGGCAGATTGGCGCAGTGGATAAAGTCAAATACTTCGAGATAAACGTGCCAAGATTCGAGCCCTGTCCGCGGGATAATTCCTGACAGTATTTGGAGAATTACAAATGACGAAAACGGTCTATCGGATGAATTGCCTTTGTTACATTAAACAAAGCTTAGTATAGACCGACAAAATATATAAAGTGGGAGTGGTGTTTATAGTTAATTCACAACTTTGATTTAAATAATTTTCGACTTATTATTTAAATATAGGTTGCGATCTTGAGTTTAACACCAGTCCCTTTATGTATATTAAAAAAAGTATACACTGCATTGTATTATGTGGAAAATGCAATTCATCCAGTAGATCGGTTTCGTCTTTCTTAGCAACTCTTCACGTACTGTACAGAATTTGCTGCAGACGGAGCGTGGATTGTGTGAAAGTGGTATTGAATTGAAAATTTTTGCAATTGAATGGGCATTGGTTCCCAATAAGGACAAAAACCGGTCTACTGAATGAACTACCTTTCCAACATAAAATGCATAGTTTATACTGACAAATTTATGCATATATTGGGATTTGTGTTTACATCAAGATCGAAAATTTTATTTAAATAATTTTTATCATTGCCTGCACAACCGATGTTCGTTTAATTATATGATTGTCTTCCTGGTTTATTGTGCAGCCTACACAGAGACCTGAGTATGCTTTTATTCATGTAGTGGTAAAGTGTTAGATTTGAAATTTTATATTGCTGTGTAGAAGAATGCTGTTTGTTGGGCGACAGAAGTGTTGGTCCACCTATTCTCCGAATGTGGACATAATATACTTTTTTACACGGTGTCACAATCAACGCAATTCGCCTTTAATTGATGCGACGAGGATGGAACCTTGAAGAGTATCCGGATAGAACTAGTTGGCTGACAAAGTTTTTCGTGGTTGTTTTTTTCTGGCACTCAGCCGACTGGCCTAAACCAACCCGATCGTAGGTGTTCATTTACAGAACTGTCAACGCGAGTCCGCCGGTCGTCACGACGACACATATGTTTCTTGGAATCGGCCACAATTGGCCTATGCAAATGTCCATATCGTCAAATCAGCCTTGTTGAAACCTTCTCCAAAAACTAGATCCACAGCTAACGAATTTTCAGTGCTGAATATTGCATGGCCTTAGCCGATCTTAGCGACGCAGCAGCTTCAACCTTGTCGATACTAAAATCATTACATTTTACCTCGTAGTCTAATTATGGTGTGCTGGAAATTAATGTTTCTTTAATACGCACCAGCCGGTGACGTTACTTACGCAGTACCGGAGCATAATTCTCACCGCCATGCATAAAGTGTAATTCCTGTTGCAGTAGTTGATTATAAGGTCGTCCAGTGGAAATTCTTTAAGATTTATTTTGTCTTATGACGATAAGCTGTGCTTGATTCCACTTTTCGGTAGGCTGAGATATCTATTTGTTATTTGAATTGTGAAATAAATCGTGTATTGAAACGTAAATTTATTATAAATCAGGTATACGAAATATTTTGAAAAATTATTTTTCTTTTCGTCAGAACAAGTTCGACTACAAATCTAGCAGTTAGATGCTGGTTGTTGGTGAGACTTTATATATATATATATATATATATGAGTAGGAGAGATATATTTCTAATTAAAGAAAGAAACAATATTCTTCCTAATTAGAAATATATACTGTGTAATATTAAAAAGGTATGACATTATAGTATATATATAGCAGAGAGTATATATATATATATATATATATATATATATATATATAGAAAAGATTTAGTATTAGTATTAAAAGTACATATTAACAATTTTAGTAAAATAAGACCAAAAATATAAACCAAAATCAGCCTAAATAGAAGGTACAATCTGATGTGCACCTTTGTTTCGTGTTTACTGGTGACTCAGTAGTAGGAGCCAGGAAGCACGAAACGAATGTGCTTATGAGATTATACCTCCGCTCAGGCTGGATTTGGTTTATCCTTTGGTCCTATTTGGACTAATCTGTTACTAGCTGCGCAACACCTAATGCACAATTACATATCTAGTAGTTTACAGAAAAACTTTTTAAAAGAAAGGAGAATTAATTTGGATTAAATACATAAATTATGTCACAATGAACAGAAAATGGGGGAATGCGAATGCTGAAGCGCACGTCCTATACACATTAAAATCGTATTTACATTATGTATAGACTTTAAAAAAATTTAACCGAGGTTTAAGGATGCTGCAAACAACAGCTTCCGTTGTGCGTAATGTTTTTCGCTTTTGACTTTGAAGAACACCGCGAAATCCGTCAGACTATATAAAGTAGCAAATAATGCTGCCAAGACGAGTCCTGTTGTATTTGCCTGATTTTATCCTAAATTAATGCTTCAATGTAAGATGAATTTCTCAATTCAAATAGCAAATGCTGAACTAAAATATGTACATATCTTTACCTAATCTGCGGTTAGACTAACACAGGCTGAATTCCAGTTGTTTTGTTTCTTAAAGATATTTCGGCGATTCTTGGCGATCGCCTTCTTCAGTTCACCCATCATCAAAAGTTTTAAAAAAATGATAAGGGAGGCAAAAGCTGTACATATTGCTTTTTGTTCTTGCTATGCGTTGCCAGCCCATTAAGTGTCAGCTTTAAAGTCATCAATAAAGCGTAAATACAATGCCTGAACAGTTGGAACTGGCGTCTCACTGCCGCATAACCGTGTAATCAATACACATCTTTCTACTCTGATATATGCGGGTTGTAAAATATTACTGATTCGTTTAATTCTGGTAGATGTTTTTGACGATGATGATGGTGACGATGATGATGATGATGATGAGGCACCGCTTATTGAATTATTTAATGTTTATATTACTAGATGCGCCTTTATACTCATTGAAATTTTTGTTTCCTCTACAAAGCAGTGAACTAAACGAAGTGAATATCTGCTTACTTCTTCATTTATTTTCTCTGAACAAAATTGATTGTCATGATCTGATGTTTGTGTTCCTATTGTTTACGCGCCATTCTGCAAATTGACACGTGTTTATCCGCGTGCGTGCACGCACAAAATTGCACTCTATCTACGATACTCTGTATGCAATGGTGCGTACATGCAGTCGTTTGGAATTCCGCAGCACTACGGTCTCTACTATTCCATGGGCGTAGCGTTGACAATGGAGGGAGTTCTGAGCGCATGCTATCACATTTGTCCTAGCTTCAGTAACTTTCAATTCGGTAAGCGAGGTTATAATTTTATTGATCTTTATAATTATTAGCATTATGTTAGGTTTGCAACCTAGTAACAAATTACAGTTGACAGAGCGATAACAAAGGCAGCATGAACGGAAGTAATCACCACATTCGTTTTGCTTACTGGCGACTCTGAATGGAGCCGGTCATTACGCCCTTTAACCACTATATATTTGGTAGAAGAATGTGGAATAATAGGACGGTACAAATATATAGTGGTTAAAGGGCGTAATACCGGCTCCTACTGATGAGTCGCCAGTAAGCACGAAACGAATGCGCATGAGATTATACTTTCCGTTTATGCTGCCTTTGGTTTATCCTTCTGGTCACAACTGAACTAATTTATTACTAGGTTCGCAAAACCTAATACATATTTGCATATATATTAGTTCTTCGCAAAAAACATTATTTAACTGTAAAATATTAGCATTAAGCAACCATTGCGATTACAACCATCTCTGTAAAGCTTGTCAAGTGGAAATAAACAGCATTCACACCTTTTTATCAATCGTCCTACTTATTAACATTTTATAATATTTCGGTTATTTTTCTTCTGAACCGTTTTCCTTCCTTTATGGAACTCTTCCAGTACTATTTAGAATCTGCTGCTGACGGGACACGAACAGTGGAACATATGCTTCAGAGTCTGAGAATCTATCCATTGTACCACCCGTGGTAAATACTGCATGCAATTTGAAACCATAACAAGTTATGCTCTATGATTAGCCTTCCGTTAAGGTGGGACCTACTTGGAATCTCCTAATACTTTAAGTTCTAACTAGGGGATAATCTCAGACTCCAAAACATGTGTGCCCCGGTTCAAGTCCCGTTCGCAGAAAATTCTGGACGGTAGTTAAGGAGTTCTCAATAAGGATTGCACTCGTCTACTGGATGGATTTCCTTTGTTACCTGATGAAATAATTGGTTTATTTTAACAACGCACAATACTAATATGTAATCAAAATCCTGCCGGATTTGCAGAAACTCAATATAACCTCCAAAGTAGCATGGTGTCTGTGTTATAATGAAAGATTGGGGTGAAGCGGCTAGAAATTTCTAAGCGATTAAAGAAATCTGTAAATAAGTTTCCATTTTGGAGTGGAAAGGCTTACCAGGAAACATAAGTTTATACCGACTCGAGTTTCGTCGTAGTAGTGCCATACGAGTGGCGGCAGTGACTTAGGCCCTCAGACTCCGAAAGGCATATGTGTCCCCTGCTCGAAAACCCTTTCAGCGAGCATATTCTGGACAATATCTGAGAAGTTTACAATAAGTTGAAATCGGTCTACCAGTTGACTAACCTTCTTCCTAATGCAATATTTAATTTTGGTACATTCTATATATAGAGATATATTATATATATATATTATGATATATATATATGGTGGTATTCATGATGCCTTTTCCATGCACAGCTGGGGTGTCCATCAGACATGTTTACTTTCCACATTTTGTTTAATTTTATAGTAGATAATATCATGATATATAGTTTTCAATAAGCTCAGATTGCAAGTGTCAAAGTTCTCCTGAGCGGCGGATTAGGCGATCTTGATTATGCAGACGATGATTTATTACTAATCGACACCCGTGATTCTGCTCACGTCACCTTGAATAGATTAATAGTCGTCGTTCCGTATTTCGGTATGAAATTCGCATCCTCCAAATACAATATATCACAACAGGATTAATCATCAATCGCTTCCACACTACGTCTTTAAGTTCAAGTTATGGAATTAGTTCACAGGCTTACATACCTTGTTAGCTGTATTAATGACTCAGGCGAAATTAATGATAAGGTGAATATGGGAATAAAGAAAGCTATAGTTGCTTCCCCCAACCTTCACCATCTATTGAGAAGCACAAGTATCTTACTCTGTCTTAAAAGTCGCGTGTAAAATGCATCTGTACGTGAAGTTCTATTATACGGTAGCGAAATTGGGTCCCTTAAATTTGACGACTTTTTATGCTTACAAGCATTCGACCTTCGTTTTTGGAGAAGCATTGTCCACATGGGTTACCAAAACGAATAAGCACCATTAACATCCGTAGAGGTAGTTTTGAATCTGTCAACAAGCGCCTTCTATTCGATTGCGCAGTAGAGCCTTATTCTCTCAGCCAGAACCAGATTGGTTTAAGAAACAGGGTAGGAATATTGTGGCGTGTCACAAACGGCTGAGAGCAAATTCAATCAAATTGAGTGGTATGAATCCATTAGTCTATTTTAGTTGTGTTGAAATATTGATTATAGTTTTTAGTTGTAAATTCTCTGCGATATATCTTCGAATCATGCTCAGTGGTGATCTTGCTGCAAATTTCCTGTGAAGCTCCTTACTTTTCTTGTCTTTGGTTGTCAGTTAGCTTCAAGGTTTAGTCTTGCTTATAAGGCCACAAAATGAATATCACAAGGAAGCTGTACTATCGATATCGCATTGATTTGCAGTTGACTTGGTCTAGGTAATGGGCTGTGTGTAGGTCTAGGTGTATCGTTTCTGTTTTTTGTCTTGATTGGCTTTTCATCTGGGCTATTTTATCGCATCCTATAAGATTGTTTCTTCTTTCATTACAGTGTTTTTTTTCTAAATGTTTATCTTGTTTTTATGTATGTTGTCAGCATCAATTAACAAAGTCAATTCATCCTTTGGGCCTGTTTCTTCATTATTTGGAACTATTAAAGTAGTGTAGAATTTTGCGGCAGACTGGCTCGAACTGTGGCACATTGACATCGAATCTATTATTCTATCCACGACGCCACTCTTTTGTACACACATATCTTGTGACATAAATTTTTAATTAGGCAGTCAGTGTCTCCGTTATACGACACACACCTAGCTACCTGAGGAAATTGTATTGAATTTAATTATAATTACAGGCTGTTGATTATACTTATATTGTCATTATAAACTAAACATTGCATCAGGTAACAACAAAAATTAATTAGATATCCTGGTTTCGTCCGTATTGGGAACTCTAAGTTCTGTAGACATTTTTCCACTGATATGTATTTAGAAATTTTTTGCTATTTATATTAGTATTTTTATTAATATTAATATTTATTTGTTTATCGTAGTTATGCGGCAATGAAGCATCTGTTTTTACATCATGTTTTTCTAGATTCTTCGACGACTGGCTATTTATCTTGCCAGACACAACTAGGAAAACATTATGCACAGCAGTACAAAAGCCATTTAAAAATAACGCTTCACTACCGTATTTTTGATATGTTGTTCGACGACTGGTTAAATACAATGCGATTGGTGTTTATTGCAAGCTAGCAAACTTAATTTAACGAATAGTTAACACCACCAGCGTAATCATTGATTGCTTGAATGTTTTTTGCTATTTGTGATAGTAAGAATAATAATACTGATGACGATCATGATGAGGATGGTGATGGTGATGGTGATGGTGATGATGATGATGATGATGATGTTTTACGTATAACTTTACGAAAGTTTACTTGTTTGCCTATTGATTTATCTCAAGTTTCGAAGTCATCTTATGAAAAAAATTAGTTGAACTCACACACGTTTTATCTACTTTAGCTGCGTGGTTGCACGTTTGATCGATATCGAAAGTTTCACTTGAAAGTGGCTCGATTAGACTACCGCCATTGCGCACATTTATGCACAATTCCTTTTGATTACGTTGCGTAAACTGCACTTCAGATGTGATTTCGTCTTTCTGTGGAGTGTTTTCTCTCGCATCTGAAAACTGCATGCCGACTTAATTTACGAATTGGAATCTGGTATTTTTAGTTTTCTTGTTAATACATTGACCGTTAAGCTAACAAGAACTGGCGTGCACGGAATGTGTTTTCGAAGAGCCTCGCAAGGTGAGAGCTTTTGGGCCGGGCTTCTCCGGAGCTGGGGATTCAACTTTGCGAGTGATGGTGAACATAATGCTCTAGTAGCCTCACCAGTCAATTTACTACATATTTATCTAAAGCTAGTGTATTCCAACGTGTTAAATGATGAAATTCGCCGAAAAAACCGAGCGTAGCGTCCAAAAATCGTTCAACGCTGCAATCCAAATGAAGAAAATAAGTTTGCGCAAAAAGGTGAAACGAAAGACTACACTCGGAAAAATAGCACTCGTAGACGTATCAGCGAACAATGCGAACAGATAGTTAACTCTCAAACCATCAATACCATAATGACCAGATTTTAAGCATCACTTTGCAATACAGCGAGAATGACCTTTACATGCAAACAGGCACACACACAAACACAAACACAAACGCATACACACTTACCAATCAGCCAAAACAAGAAATAGAAGTTAAACCGAGTCAGATTTGTTGCCACCCACATTATCAAATGAAAACCAAGAATATATATATATATATATATATATATATATATATTTGTGCATGTATGTGATTGATGGTGATTTCGGCGCCAAATAACCTATAGACGGTGCTTTAAATATGGATATAGAGAGATGAACCCTTGCTGAAAATAATCTTGACAACAACTATATACTTTCCAATTTTTCTCTTACCCTTATCCTGTTTGTGATGAACTCACTTGTCGCAGCAAAGATGTGATAGAACCGCATTTCCAGTTGAAAAAAAAGAATTCAACCCGATCAAAGACAAAACAAAATCGGAAAGTGTGAAGAATAGGATCGTTGTGTAACTGCCCGTGTACAACTATTACCCGCGTACGCAAAACGCGGCATTGGAATGATTGAAGCGTACACACCGCAACAAAATTTCAAAAAATACCTCGTAATCATCCATCTGTTTCACAGATCATACTACTTTATGCTACAGAGACTATTAAGTTGACTCCTTATAGCTGCCAGATCCTGGATTGTTCTTTTAATCAATATATTCGCTCGATTTGGTTTAGGTCTTTGACAAATAATCGTCTGGAGGCCTTAATGAAGAGTGAACCTATTCTGCTGTTTTTTGACGTTCTATCGCTATCAAACTTTGTTACAAAGTGTGGATTGCGCTTATTGGGAGAATGCTTGTGTAGGTCAATTTCATATCTTGAACGCTACACCACCAGAGAAACAGTGGTTGTTGGCTGGAATAGCAGGAGAGGCAAACAAGCTATCTTTTATCCGGATGCTATTATTCAAGATTTCGGTCAATTGGTCACGGTGTACCGTAATCTTACTAACCACGAGACAATTGAATATGCGAACATATGTGGGAGTCTAGTGGCCAACATAAATCAATGAAGAGGCTTGGTTAATTATGTCTTAGCATTGGCTCTTCTTGATCGCACTATGCGTAAGATCTACGTCTCCTTTTTTGTGTTATTGTATTGCATATATATATATATATATATATATATATATATATATATATATATATAAAAGTAGTTATGTATGCATATATGAATGAAAGTGGACCTTGTAGGAATCACAGCCTGTTTTCTTCACCTTTAAACGATTGACGAAATGTAACACTGCAATAATAATACTTATAGTAATCATGATAGAAAACAATACATCTTTTTGGTAAACTTAAGCTTGAATACTACACAATCATGACATACCTAGTTATGGATGTTTTAATAAAACACTTGACAACTCATTTCAATGATGTGTTAGTCGTTTATGCTTTTTGGTATTTCCGAAATTTAAGAGCTCAAGAAATTGGTTGAAGGGAGCCGTCTCGAAGTGATGCCGTTTTAATGCCTAAAACAATTTTGAACACCTTATACCCAGTAGTCACCTATTTACATTACCCTGTTTAACATATGTTTACTGCAATTGACTAGGCTATTCAGCCGTCGTATCCTAGGATCTACTTGATCGCTATGCGTTGCAGACCACTATGTCAGTTTGTGTTTTAGGGCAAAATCTTTACTAAAATCGCAGTATTATTTGATCATCTTCTGGTTGGATTTCTGTGCAAGCATTTTTTTAACAATCTCAAAATAGACTTTTGGCCCCGTGGCCTTTGAAATTTACGCCTGCATCTTTCGAAACAACGAAAATTGGCATGACCATTGCCGGCTCTATAAGAATTCACCCATTCTATCCTATGTGTGCCTTGAATTCAGCTTACTGCGAAGTTAATACGTTGTGCTGATTAGACAGTTACCGAATGTGTACACAAATTCCAGGAGTCGGGGGCAGGTCTTGGTTGCTGCAGGAAATTTTAGCCACTGGCGTCTACACTGCACTTGCTCTGAAGGGATTGTACTCATCGACATTAACTGGTGTTTACTATTGTAAAGCGGAAAACTAAATCTGAATTATCCCTATACACACGGAATGGGCCACCTGATTTTTTAAAGCGTGTACCTAAATATGCGTATACCTTATTGTTTGCGAAAATAACGAAACAATTCTTACTTTCTGACTTATTGATATCTGTGATGATGACAATGATAAATTACGACTGCCTCTTTTTTCGTATCATCCAGCGGATTTGTTTGTGTTTCTGTATGGTTAAGCTTTTGTTTTTTTTCTTATACTCACATTTTTAGACACAGCATTTATGTACATTTTGGCAATGCTAATAATGTTGAAGATTTACCAGACTCGGCATCCGGATATCAACGCGTCAGCGCACACCGCCTACATGGTAATGGCTATGGTAATTTTCATCGGCGTTATTGGCGTGGTGAGTTTTCCAATAATAACCCTACAATTAACTTCTTGCGTACGTGGGCACGTACACGCATACGCACACACATACATAATGTGCTACAAAGGTGCTCGTGCCAACAATTAATATTTAATCATGTCCTTCTACTGCACCCTGTTTGCTGCAAGACTTCGACAAATTTTCACTCATTCATATGACTCGGTTAGTGAGGGTACGGGTAACGTGATCAAATCGGATATATCGCGAAAAATAGTGTCCGACTAAGAGCCGGTTGACCGAGGTTGCCTCGGTTGCCTGGCGAGCACTGTAGGAAATATGCCATCTCAATTAACGTTCCAAAATAAGGTTAAATTTAGATAGTTCATCAGGTAGCGTTTATATAGAAATTGTTGGTTTGTAAATTTTTCTCTTGATTATTGCAACCTGACACTCAGCTGGCAATGACCAAAAACTAAACCGAGCGAATACATTGATGTACAAAGCAGGTGAGGCACTGACAACAACAGTGGCGAATGTCTAAGTCTGGCCGCCACTCGTTGCAGTCAGCCAGCTTCTTGATTCAGCTCAGTGAAAATAACGATTCTTATTCATAATCAATTTTATATTAAACAAAAGATTGATTATGCCCATCTACTGACTTTGGAATATGTATTGGAATGAAAAAAAAGATTTTCTTAGTAAATGTTAATCACAAGTTTCTCATGCCCACTTCAATAATCCCGCCAATGGTCAAATTAGTTAATTGTTTATTTATGGCGAAGAATTAAAACAAACACAAATAACCTAATTACGAACGTCAATATACATGACTGTTAAACTGAACATTGTGTTTTGAACGTGGAATAATAAAAAATGTCCCTAAAATTGGCCCTGATACATACATTTTAAATGAACTTCTCTTTTAATTCTTTAGTTTTGTTATGCTGTTCGACGACTGGTTAAATACAATGGGATTGGTGTTTACGTCAAGCTCGCAAACTTGATTTAAAGAATTGTTATCACCACCCGCACAATCAATTATTGTTAAATTGTATTCTCTTTTAATTGCCTTTAAATATGTTTCTATCCCGATTTGCTAATTTTCATTTAACAGATTGTAAACAATTTATGTGAGTAAATTCGACATTGCTCAACTAATTTTCGCAATTTTCAATATAAAATTCATTTTTATCAGAATGTGGGATCGTGTGCTGTGGCGTGGAATAAATAACGTAAAATTATATTATAATTATTTGTGTTTTCAATGCCGTAAATTACATTTTCTACTAGAATTGTTACCACCACCCGCATAATCAATGATTGTTTAAATATTTGATGAGTTTCAAGTAAGGACGAAACTGGTTTAGTTGATGTATTTAGCGATATCTTACGCGATGCTTAGTTTCTGCAACAAATATATATATATATTATTAGGATGAAAACACATCAATATCAAATGGGTAATGGACATTTATTTCGAGCCCACTAAACTTCACTTTACAATTTTTCATTTTTATACATCCTGGGTTTTCATTTGATTATGTGGGTGGCAACTAGTCTGACTCGATTTTACTTCTATTTCTCGATTTGGCTGATTAATAACTGTTTGTGTCGGCTTGCATTTGTGCTGCAAAGTAATGTCTGAGCTCGGGTCATTTTTGTATTGATGGCCAAACACCCACTCGACCAGGCTCAACAAACGTTCGATCGGATTGGCACCAAACTGAAGAAGAAACAACACCTGAACATTTGGTATCACAACTATTGTTTACAGCAACAGAAATTTAAAAACACTATGAGCATTCAACACTGAAATCCGCACACCCTGCACTGTTACCAATTGGATAGAAGAAAATTGGGGAAAAGGATGAAACGAAATACAAAACTCGGGAAAATAACATTCATAAACGTAACAAGCAACAAAACGAATAGTTAGTTAACTCTAATTCCATCAATACAATAATGACCAGATTTCAGACTAGTTGCCACCCACTTAATACAATGAAAACCTAGATAAATAAAAGATTTAAAGTGAAGTTTAGTAGTCTTATTTTTTCCTAATAAGATATATATATATATATATATATATATATATATATATATATATAAAATCAAATGCTGTCATATGAAAATATTGAATTCTAGCTAAACCTCTATCGCAAAATGCCGATGAAGAATGATTATCCATACGGTTTTATTAATTATAATTTGAGAAAACGCAATAAAGTTGAGACCGATCGAGATGAGAGGAAACTCCCTAGAAGAATAACAAGCATTTTGTATTTTGAGGTGATCTTTCAGCTGAAATTTCGAAGAAAGAAGTGATTCGATTGGCTATAGCCAAAGTTCCATTGATAAGTGCGAGAGTCACGTTAAACACAACAAAATTGAGGCAAATTAATGCACCATTATCCATATGCAAATTTTGATGTACCTGGAACGGACAGAGCATGGTCAGATCCACAGAGCAACTCGAATCAAGAACAGGCCAGCATCTTTGTAAAATGGAGTTAAGAACGGATGCAATTCCAGCACAAATATCAGCACTTTAGGACAATATCCTACTCGCAGCTCACGTTGTCGGTCGTAATAATTTTTCGATTTAATAAAATGAAAACTCGGGAAACATGAATAGCTTTCAAAGCTGTCGCAATTAATAAGCTTAATCGTTGCTTTTGGTTTAATCTTGATAGTACGGTTGTGTGATGTACTCTATTGATAACCACGGTTTGTCAAAACACGCCAATACATGCGATTGACTGTAATTTTGTAATGGGATTAAATAAAAACATCTCAAGTGTGCAAACTTGATTTGGAAACTGTATACATATTTTTTTGGTACTTTAGGTTTTTGAAGGTGAATCGTTTTGGGTGATCTTCACTGTCGTATTTCTGTTGATGAGTCTCTGTCTGACCGCTGAGATCTACTATATGGGCGAATGGAACTTTGGTAAATAGTTTGAATGGCGCTTTGTTTTCTACTTTTTATCAGATATATCAATATTATTGTGCTGCTGTTATAAAATGGGCCTTTTTAACACAAAATTGAATCACATGAGGCATTTTTATACATAACTTTACTCTAGTTTCACATGTTAAATACGTGTTTTTACATTAATTTAAAAATTTGATATAGAGCGTAATGCCAGCGTACTGTGCTGATATTAAATATCGCATAACCATTTAATTCTTTGCTATGCGTTGGCTGTACATGAACACCGGGGCTAAGTCCATAAACTGAGGCTAAACTCTCCCTAGCTATTGGCAATAATAGAAGTAATATTGGCGGTGTCGTCGGAATGCTACCTAGAAATTGGTTCTACTGCTAAGTTAAACTTAGTACTAACTATGCTATGACGAATTGCTGCTGCCGACATTGCTACCCATCGCGCCGCCTAATCATGTGCTTCGAAAAGATTACGTTCGTCAACCTTGAATGGCAGACCATCAAATAGAAGGAAACCAGTGAACCTAGATCATCTGTCACCCGTAGTAACTAGCGGCCTAGTGCCGAAATAAAGCCCACAAATAACTATGACATTATATGTCAAAGTTGTGCGAATAAGTTTGTAATTACTGATGTATGACTCTACGTTGGGGAGGACTGTTTCGGCATAGAATGAAGTTATTGATTTTTCTCTATTAAATTCAACCTACTACTACACAACATTGCTTCAACGTAATATACTGTTGTCTCGCTGCCACTTAACTATGAATTGTTAGCTATATGTGAACTTTTAATGAACACCAGGTCACCCGTTCCCAGTGAGGGGCTTAGGCTTGTTGGTCTGACCTCTTCATTTGTCTGTATGAGCGCATCAGCGCTGCTAGTACAACCTAACTAGTCATAACTGAACCCAACCCCCCTCTCACCAACGGTAAGGTTCAGTCACCGATGCTGGATTACTTGTCTTCACATGAAGCTGTGAAGGATGACATCGTTGATTAAGCTGACTTAATTCTTATAGGGGTTATGTTTAATTATTTTGCGAAGACTCGCTTTTTTTGCCAGCATTTTCGATAATGAAGAAGGATTTGCAAAATACGAATAGCGTCTTATATCCGTAAAAAGGTCTATCTAATACACTTTAGTACGTTGATGTGTAAAAATAATTATCCACGGTATCTTTCACGTGGTCACTCCGCGCAATTTAAGGAATAACCGAGAGAACTATGATGATAAAAGACTGGTCTCTTGCTAAAAGCGGTTTCCATTACGGCCTTGCTTGTCTTTTCTTATAAGCCTGGTCTCTGTTAGATTGCACCGCATGGGATACGGTAATCTCCGTTTATGTATATATCTATTTATGTGTATAAATGTAATTTTTAAAACTAATTTTTATATCAATCTGTATGATGGTTTTGAACATAGCATACCCACTTGGTTCAAATAAAGTCATAACTGCTCCTAACGCTAACTTAATCGTTTAGCGATTTAGTAAGATGATTAAACGGTAGTAAACTGTGCAAGTTTTTCTTCATTGGTATCTAGATAACAATAGCTACTTTCTTTCGTTTCAAATTATAGTGCGTGTAGTGTAGAAAAGGCAATTCATCCAGTAGACCGGTTTCGTTCTTATTGGGAACTCATCATCTACTGGCCAGAATTTGCCGCGGACAGGACTCGAACCTGGGCAAGTCTGCTTCGGAATCTGGTGCTCTAACCACTGGGCGATCCTGCCGCACACTACACTGCACACAATTTTCAGTTATGTACTAACTAATGTAACTTGTTTAGTCTATTTTTCCTTTAAGTGGAGCTCATATGGCATCCATTTAGACCCAAAGTTCCAACTAACCATCCCCAATCTGTCATTACTGAACAGACACCACACTACATGGGAAAGTGGTATTGAAATGAACATTTATATAATTAAACAAACATTGGTTGCGTGGGCGGTGATAACAAGGTTGCGAACTTGATATAAACACATGACCCATTAATTACTTACATATGCCAGTATAAAGAACGAAACCGGTATACTGGATGAATTGCCTTTTCTACACTGTCCAATTCTTAGTTTATACTGACATATGTAAGTAATTAATGGGTCAGGTGTTAATTTCAAGACCGCAACCTTGATTATAATAATTGTTATCACCATCCGCGCAACCAATGTTCGTTAAATTATATTCATGTTCATTTTACTACATCTTCCCCGTGTAGTGTGGTGTCTGTTCAGTAATGCAGTTGGGGGATGGATTAGTTAGACACTTTGGGTCTAAATGCATGCTCGTGAGACTCCACCTAAAGAAAAATAGACGACAAGTTACATTGGTTAGTATATAACTGAAAATTGTGATGCAGTGTAGTGCGGCAGGATATTGATCCGAAACAATTTGCCCGGAGTCGAGTCTGTCCTGACAGATACTGGCGTACATGATGAGTTCCCCATAAGCACGAAACCGGTCTACTGGATGAATTGCCTTTTCTACACTATACAATTCTTAGTTTATACTGACATATGTAAGTAATTAATGGGTCAGGTGTTTATATCAAGACCGCAACCTTGATTATAATAATTGTTATCACCACCCGCGCAACCAATGTTCGTTTAATTATGTTGCGTGTAGTTGTTTGAAATGTTAAGGTTCTTGTAATCCATAACTCCATCGTATATATGGACCGATGTCTAAGCCAGTGAAAATAATTCAGCTGTTGAAGTCTACGAATTGGCAAACGGGGAGCTCGTGCTAATCGCACTGACAACGAAAACATGAACATTATTGGTATAATAGAGATGTTCGTCTGTCTCATTTAAAAAATCGAGATCGGCTTTTCCGTACTGTCATTAATCAGTGATAAAATTGGTATAAACGGAATGAGAGCAATGCTGTCATTTACGTAGGGCAAATTTTTTACGCTGTATGAAACTGGCTTCTGGCATCTAACAGCAAGATACTCCAAGAAGATGGTGCTCGACAGCCTTGAGTGACAGACACTGTAGAAGAAGGTACACTGAATCTAATTCATCTCTCTCCATCCAGCGAAAGGCGATCAAGTGTTTTTCACAGCCCACACATAACTATAATTTGTCATGATTATGCAGAAGTGAGGCATAAAGCTTTTAGCCTTGATGTATTTTTTTATGCTGCCTCTATCCGTCATCCATTTATTGTAAGGAATCTGATGACAGTTAACGGATTATTTTTTGCTGACATTTCCAGAGACACTGGCTTGGTTACAGCAGCCTCTGCCGAATTCGTCCACCCCTTCAATAGCTCGACTTTTTGAGTGAGCACTAAGTCCAAGGTATTTAAGTCACGTATAACGACGGTCCTTAATACGGAAGAGACTTGACAAAAGACTCGCTATAGCTGCCAGCCTCTCGATAGCCTTCTAAACTGATGTTTGCGCTCGGTTTAGTCTAAGTCATTTCCAATTTAGCGCCAAGGGGCATTACTCAAGAAGAAAATTTTGCTAGCTGACTGGCACTAATTTGTACTGTGCCATCATCGGCAAGCCTAGTTTTGAACACCGATTGCATGGTTTGTGATAATTTTCGAAATGGGCGATTTCATATCATGCTCGCGAGTCCGCCTGGTTAACTCGGATGAATGGCTGGAGCCGCAAAAGGGGCAAGTCGCTCATCTTTTTCTGGATACTGTTGTTCGCGATATCAATCACTTGATCTCGCCGCACCGTATCCTCACCAACCCAGCGTCATTTTAATGGGCGAAATTGTGTTAGGGTCTAGTTGAAATAGAGTTTAGTGGAGAGGCCTGATTTCTTCTACCGTAAGAAACGGGCTACTGTAGAACTGAATAGACGAAAGATTCAAAGTTCCGTTTAGGCTTATATGCATGTATGTATACAGGTATGTGTGTATGTATGTGTGTGTGCGAGTAGTATGTATGTATGTATGTATGTATGTATGCATGTATGTATGTGTGTATGTATGTATGTATGTATGTATATATGTATATATGTATGTATGCATGTATGTATGTAAGTATTTATGTATGCATGTATTTATGCATTTATGCATTTATATGTATGTATGTATGTATGTATGTATGTATGTATGTATGTATGTATGTATGTATGTATGTATGTATGTATGTATGTATGTATGTATGTATGTATGTATGTATGTATGTATGTATGTATGTATGTATGTATGTATGTATGTATGTATGTATGTATGTATGTATGTATGTATGTATGTATGTATGTATGTATGTATGTATGTATGTATGTATGTATGTATGTATGTATGTATGTATGTATGTATGTATGTATGCATGTATGTATGTATGTATGCATGAATGAATGCTTATATGTATGAAATTATGAATGTTTGCATATATGTACCCATGTACGTTCTCACGTATGTATTTATGCGTTTTTGCATATGTGTATTTTTGAATGAATGTATTAATATATGTTTGTATGTGTGCATGTTTGTATGGATTTGTTCATTTTTGCATGTATATAGTTACGCATGTATGTATGTATATAAGTATGTATGTATGTATGTAAATAAGTATGTATGTATGTATGTATGTATTTATGTATGTATGTGTTTATGTATGTATGCATGTATGTAGGTATGTTTGTATGTATGCATGTATGTATGTTTGTATGTATGTATGTATGTATGCATGCATGTATGTATGTATGTATGTATGTATGTATGCATGTATGTATGCATGTATGTAGTATGTATGTACATACGTATATATGTATGTATGCATGTATGTATGCATGTCTGTATGTGTGTATGTAGGTATGTATTTATGTATGGTTTTATGTATGCATGCATACGTATTTGCATATATGAATGAATGAATGATCTTGTTTATGTATTTTTGCATGTATGCATATTTGCATGTAGGTATGCATGAAAAATTGTGTGTAATTATATATGTATTTGTGTACGTTTGTATGTTTGCATGAATGTATGTGTGCATTATTGAATGTAATTATTTATTTATGTATGTATGTGTGTTTTCATGTATGTATGAATGTTTGCGAAAATGTGTGTAAGTTAATAAATATTTATGTATGTATGTATGCGTGCATATGTGTATGTATTTATGTATATTTCCATGTATTTATGTGGGCATGTTTGTATGTATGCATTTGTGCATGTATGTTTTTATTTATGTTTGCAAGTATGCATGCATGTATGCCCTTATGTTTGCTTGTATGTATTGGTGTATGCGTATGTTTTTGTATTTAAGAAAGCATGCACATAATTATGTATGCAAGGATTTTTGTAATTATGCATGTTTTTATGTATGCATGTATGTATAAATTTATATATGTATGGATGTTTGCATGTTTATATGTATGCATTTACCTGCGTATGTATGTATGTATGTATGTATGTATGTATGTATGTATGTATGTATGTATGTATGTATGTATGTATGTTGTATGTATGTATGTATATATATATATATATGTATATATGTATGTATGTATGTATGTATGTATGTGTGTATGTATGTATGTATGTATGTATGTATGTATGTATGTATGCATGCATGTATGTATGTATGAGTATGTGCATTTATGGATGTATGTTTTTAAGTATGTATGTATGTATGTATGTATGTATGTATGTATGTATGTATGTATATATGTATGTATGCGTATGTGCATTTATGGATGTATGTTTGTAAGTATGTATATAAGTCTGAATGTATGTATATATGCATATGTATGTTTATGTATATAAGTGTTTATTTATGCATGCATGTGTTTGTATGTATGCATATATGCATGTATTTATTTATGTTTGTATGTATATTTGTTTAATATATTGATGAATGAATGTATGTATGTATATAATTCGGACTGTGATCTGGTAGTTTATGGAGCCCTATAGCTTATTGACACCTTTTAAGCTGCACTGTTCTTACATTTTAGTTGAACTTTCTCATTTATGAGGACTATTTTACACCTAACAAATAAGAAATTGGAAGCAAATTTAAATAATTAATTCAATACGTCATTAATATGCATGTTATGTGTGTTAAAATATTTGCGTTTAACATCATTGAAAGTTGAACAACCGTAAATGTTGACCTTCAATGTTATTTATCAAAACATATGCGTAAGGTCGAAAGTTCGAAACGCGTCAATACGTGTGACTGACGGTAGTTTTGTATGAGTAGTTCAATCCGATGGGATCGGTGTTTACATCAAGCTAGTAGACCTGATTTAATGAAATGTTATCACCACCCGCGCAGTCATTGATTGTTTAATATGCATAAGTTGCTGGTCAACTTATCGACGAAACAACTCACATCAAGCATGAAAGAACATTGCAAGTTAAGCACCTATGTTACATCAAATAGTAGATGAACGCAAAAAATGCATGGCAGTCTATTAAAATCGTTCAAGCATGTTCACCAGTTATTGCTCTAAATATAATTACTAAAGTCAAAATACTTGAATCAATGTGGATTAACAAATTATAGCCTGATTTAGGCTAACTGAAATTCAAGTACAGACATAGCTCCTGAATTATATATGCTAGTATGCATATAAATGTTTGCGTGTTTCCATATTTCGTATGCTCTCTCTCTCTCTGCCTTTAAGTTTGTAATTCAAAAGTTTAAAAATATATTTACTCGTTTTTTACTTAAGAATAAATTGAAAAAGAAGTATTTTTGTGCCTACAAGATTTCTTTCTTACTTGCCCATGGGACTGGAAGTTTTATTAAAGCTCGTATTCGAAACGAAGGTTACTATTGACAGTTATTTCTAAAAGTTGATTTGTGTTGCAATAAAGTTAGTAAGTTGAATCTCGTTGAAATATGTCGCCGAAGCAAATGTTAATCACATACTCGGATTAGGTTCTCTCTCCTTTTATTCTAGCGTTACCTAGCCGTTCAGACACAATTGCACACAAATTTTCTGGACAAGTTCTGGAACAGCTCCTTCAGTTGTGTGTGTGGCTATAAAATACCGCTAGGCCGTCTATGTGTAGTGAAGATGGTTTGCATTCAACGTTTGCTTTCTTTTCGAAAGATCGCCAACTTAGACTAACGAGCTCTATATGCCCGGATGCCATTGAAATACGAGCGTTTAAGCAGCTGAAATTGCCCTCAGTGTCTGGCACGCGTGCTTTTACTCTGCTATTAATTTTGACACTACCAGTTACTGCGTAATGAACCACACTTAATGCTTAACATGAAACGGGAAGGTTTCTATATTCCATTAGACCAGGCAAGTCTGATTGTACCATTACTGTGCCTCCCGTTTTTTTCTGTCCGCGGTGTTGATAACAAAGAAGACGACGACAATGTCGATGAAGGAGATCCTTTTAAATTTGTCCGTCCGCCAAGAGATATACTATTGAGATAGCTGATGTTCATGATCTACTTCTTTATGTTTCTCTGTTTTATTAATTGGAATTTGCAGATCTGTGCATGCCGAGGCGCGTTTACCAAATGTTTCGCGACGACGGCATTTACTGCCTACGACCAATGTATCTCGAGCGCATGCTGCTGCTAGTTGTCGCCAACTGCATGAATATTGCCTTGTAAGTTCTAGATTTTATGAGGAAATTAAATAGCAGTACTTGCCTAGCTGTCGTTTCAACAAGGTTTTATGAGCACACTGGGTGTTGATGGAATGGAATTAAGTGTCTTAAACTTGAAAAGCAGGATGAAATTTCTGAAGAGATCTTTTAAAATTGACGATTTAATATTGGATACTCCAGGCTGGTATTCTTTAACGGTCATGTGCGAGTGGCCATCTTGGTGAAGGATATCTCCGAATCGACAAAGTCCACACCAGCTAGAAATTAGTTGGCTTGGCGTTATTTTCAATCAACAGATGGCTAAGAAGTTCAGAGCTATGTGGTTGTAGAGCATCAATTGTTAAATGCAGTGCTATCAGTTTGGTTGACTTTTTAAAAACTGAGATACCTAAAACTACCCTGTGGAAGACCGTTGTTTTGTAGTTTCTTTGTCTAAAATTCAAACTAGCTTCTCTGCATAGTTATTTGTCTTTCATTAACCAGTCACACATTCATTTGTAAAACAACCGAAATTTCGCGACCTCATGTTGCTTAACTGAGTTTTTAACTTTGCTTGCTCATTAAAATCACAAAAAGACATTCTGGTTACTATTTTCATTAATTTGTCTAGTTATTGTCTATTCGATTATAAACATTATATATATATATATATATATATATATATATATATATATATATATAACCCGCCAGATTCTTGATAAGACACAGTATAAATACTAATATTCGGTTGTTTGTTAAATTATATATTGAAAAATAGTTTGATTGTACCCAGTTATTTAAAACGCCCCGGCTGCAAGTAAGCGCCGTGCGACGTTACAAGAAGAAGATTATCTAGGAATTGTCTGAGAACAGTTACTGTGTGTGGCCCTTTACAGGGTCTGAAAATCGTTCATCGGAAAATGCCGTGAACGTTAAGTATATTACAGTGTCTAGAAGTACTTCTAGACACTTGCTCTGTATGATCCGGTTGGTTGGCTGCTGCTCCTTTGTGCGAATTGACCGGAATAAGTAAAATTGTTGAAACAGGATAGTTGAGATTTAAAAGAAACATGTTGCGCGACAGAGAATAGATCATTTATCTGATTATCGGATTGCGATCCGATCTGTTTGCATCCACTTTCTTCCTGATTTTTTCTCCAGAATTTTCGATATCCGGATACGGATACACATGCAGACATATACACAAACCAATTTGACATACACTTTCCTAGCATTTTATGCTTAAGAGATCTAACAACAAGTATAAATGGGGCAGTTTAAACTAATATTTCCACTTGACATATTGATTGTCAACTTATTATGATGAGCTTTCCATTGAAAAAGATCCGTATCCGGATATCGAAAATTCTGGAGAAAAAATCAGGAAGACAGTGGATGCAAACAAATCGGATCGCAACCCGATAATCAGGTAAAGGATAGTTGAGTTGCTGTTCGAGGGCTCAGTTTTGTCTTGTTGAAGATCTGCGGCAACACCGTGGTGGCTGACACACGTAGAGATCTGATTATTAGTTGATCGACTATGCATAACTAGTTGTGCAGCAACAAGAAGATTAGCGTGACTGAAGATTAATCGACTAGGTGACACAGCGTGGTAAACGCAAGTCCAGAAATGGGCGTAGGAGAGAGCGACAGCAATCACACGTAGCGAGCAGAGCAAAAATGTGTTTTGCATGGTATTTGCACCGTGCTTATATAGGTGCGAATTTGCATGCCATCGGTCAATGACAATTTTGCGTGCTTTAATTGATTCAGCGTATTTAAATTTGAATTTGTTTTTAGCAATATGTCGACGAATTAAACTGAACTGTTACATTATTGATCTCTATATCATCTTTCTGAAATATAAAATGGATTATTAAAAAATGTGTCAATCACTGATTACACCCGCCCAAATTTAACATTCCCGCACCCAGCCAAATTAGTTACAGTTTAAAAAATTAAGAATTAAAACAAAAAATAACGGTTCTAGTAAAGTGACCTAATCAAATATGGAACAATTGTTGGTCTCAAATCTCCTTTTTGGTGAAATTTAGCATCGGTTTAAGGTTATGCTATTCTTAGCACTTACCTGGTTAAGCATGTGTTGTGATGGCCGCTAGCAATGAACATTTCTGATCTGACGATTGGTGAGTCACTGCAATTCATAACAGCAGCGATTATGACAATATTTTGCACAATTTTCTCTGCTGGCATTTACTTGCTGCGGAGAAAGTAAGGAGGAAAGCAACTGTTGACCCCTCTTCTTTAGTATTGGCGCATACATTTCGTCGTAATACACACAGTGGACTCCATACTTCTTTGAAAATGAGCATTGATAAGTGGGATGTAACAAAATTATATCCAATATTCCGCTTCAGTTGTGTAGTTGCAAGATACTGTTTGTTGCGGAAAGCTAATATATATGCATGTGTATTTATCTGAAACTCGCACACTTGATTTGGAGAAAAGTTGTCCTCACCCTCGCAATCGAATATTATTTAATTATACGCAGTAACTGGTTTAATCAACTCTCGTTGAAGCACATATCGATTTGGTGTGTGCGAAAGAAGAACGGTGCATGCACGTACATTTCTAAGTATAAACATAGTCATACGTAACAAAATGTGCAAACAATACGCTACTTTTAAAAATATTTGAGGTATGGGAATAAACTTACTCATTCATTGGCTGGTTTTAGTGTATTGGCCTTTGTACTTGGTTTTTCCTAAGTTGATAATGAAGCAAGTTTATTCGCATAACTATAAATTTTAATATAAATTTCTCGAGACTGAATTTTCACTTAATCTTTGTGTATAATTGTATTAAATTTTGACTATTTGAGGACTATAATCAGTGCAAATCCAAAGAAGGCTGCTTTCCAAGTACTGTCAATGTTCCAACCAATACAACATATTTTGTGTTGTGAAGAGCAAAACATGAAAAAATTCACCATTATCAGGCCAATTGCTGTTTGGTTGTACGCACTAAATTTGAACCTAATAGGCGAATTGAGTGTTGCGGGACAATTGATAGTACTCGTAGGTCGGTAATATTTTGATTACTTTTCATTTAGAGGTGCACAACTTGTTTTTTAATTTAAACAATAATTGATTGCGCGGGTGGTGGTAACAATTCTTTAAATCAAGTTTGCGTGCTTGTTCGATGACTGGTTAAATACAATGGGATTGGTGTTTACTTCAAGCACGCAAACTTGATTTAAAGAATTGTTTTTTAATTGATTGATGGGCTCTCGCTGGTCCCGTGACTCTGAAGATTTACCGATTTGCGGCAAGTTGTTTTTTTCGGTGAGTATGTTGTCAAACCTGAAGATGGGACTCGAAATGAGGTCCCGAAAATTCTAAAAAAATCGGCAAATCTTCATTCACAAACAATTCAGGACAAGCAGTTTAAGGACGGCTTCAGAGCCATGGGACCAGTGAAAATCCATTAATCAATTGCAAAACAAGCGGTGCACCTGGAAATGTAAAGGAATCAAGATTTTACCGACCTACGAGTGCTATCAATTGTCCCGCAACCGTCAATTGCTGTATCAGATCGAACGATTGCAGCACTACGCAAAAAATTCCTTTTAAGCTGTATATCCAAACGAAATAAAAGTCGAATACTTTTTTGCTTGTTATTTTGCTTCTTTCCGTGTAATTTTTCTTTCGCAAGCAACCCAGTTAAAAAGCTTGTGCGACAGTGCTACTGTGTAATATCTGATATTTTTCAAAATTCATTGATTGATTATAAAGTTTTAGTTAATTAAAAATACTTTAATACACTAGAAACATGATCATAACATGTGGTAAAAATTATTTTACATTTCTTTTTCTGTGTATAGCGCGGTTTTTGGCATATTTCAACGTCCCTCAGATTTTTCCACATTTCTTCTGGTCATTTTCATGTTCAACCTATTGATGTATGCTATTTTCTACGTTATCATGAAGGTGAGTCTAACCTGTACACTAAAAGAGGGTTTTGCTTTGATTTCTCCTTCTTTCGTGTCGTATGAGTGGCCTATCACAGCACGATTTACGTGACTGCATTTTTTACTGATTACCACATTTGAATTAATGAACTTAAACTCTTCATGCGGTGTGCGGCTTTTAGCAATGTTTTAGTGCAGTTAGACAGAGTTAACTACATGGCTTAAGCCTCAGTATAGTAGCGCTCAAGTGTAGCACTGATTGTCGGATTAAGTCATCATCTCCACCTTCGAAAATCATTGATTGCTTAATTGTATTGCCTATTTATATATATGGCGACAGCTGCAAATAAATAATGTTCGGGACTAAATATAAATTGTGCAGCCGACATTTACAGTCAAGTACAATGCATGCGAGACTACTAGATGTGAGAACCGCATATCTGTTTTTTGCTTTTCTATATATATATATATATATATATATATATATATATATATTACTGGTTGATCATCGCTAGTCAATATGCCTTCGTATGGCCTGTGGCCATAGAACTTCCGGTCTGACGACTGGCGGGCACAAGCTAGTAATCCCAGGAATGTTGCCTTAACCTTGCCGGGTCTAAAGGAACACAGCCATCATTTCGATTCATGAAAATATTCGAGTTTGGTCTATCTACGCAATAACTTTTATAGTTAAATATGTAGTGACGGAATGAGAGGAAGCGTGCCAGACGCGAAGGGCAAGTTTTTGCTGTTGAAAGAAACTTTGGCCACTGGCTTCCGGGCATATAGTTCTCATCAGTTTTGGTCGGAAGACTATCCAGGTGAAGGAAAACTCCGAATACAAACCATCCTCACTAGGAATGATAGATCTACTATTCTTTTACAGTCCACATATTACCATGAAAATGTTTATCGCGTAATGTATTGAAAGCGGCAAGGAATCTGTATTGATGATGTTGCCTTGTCCTAATGCTGACTTGGCCATAATTTTGTTGTGTAGAGGTGTAGTCTGCCTCACTTCTGTGAGTTATCTTGATAAATATACTTAAAATAACGGCTAATATCTGTTTATATTTTATGTGCTTCTATTTTTAACTACTTCATGAGTTTAGTGGACCACCAGATGGCGTAGGTGAATAACTGCGTTAGAAACTTATTTGTTAAGCTTATGAATTAAGCAATTTTACTTAGACGGTTGTGTTTGCGGCCAGTCGCTTTCTTTCTCTGGTTTTACTGGAGTTGGTACGTTCGAATAACATAGGAAGACATTCATTGACAGAACCGACTGAAGCAGCCTAGTTTCTTATCATGGATGAGAAAAAATTGCCCATTTAACGACGGTAGGTAACATAATTTCGCTGCTGTTACTACTGGTTAGGATCTACCGAACCTCGGACTGGAAATGTTTTCGAATACGCGCTGTCGTACCGTTGTCTGTGAATATCCTCTTGCCGAAACTAATTTATTTTGGCTCTTTTTCACTGCGGAGTGTATTGGTAGTAATCTGTCAGCTGGTCTGGCCATATTTTCCCGTTTATATTCTGATGTCTTATTGATGGCTTCACCTCATTTATGATATGCTATTCATTAGCTCACATTACACATGTATAACTTTAGTATTTTATGGCTCAGTACCACAAGATTTTATGGTCTGACAATCGGTTTCAGCCAGACGTACCGGTACAGTTATTTTGAACTTTGGTGATAATAAAAGCATTCACGTGTCTCTCGTGCAAAAAATTATTATTAAACACCTTGTTCTGCCGATTGCGGTCATCTTATTATGCGATAACTCACTACTGTTGCAGAGGTATTTGCTGCCCCACTACATTCTACGACTGGTCATGAACCACAGATTAGCGAATATAATTATAAATCAATGTGCATAAATCTGGATGCTCGTTAATTGAAAAAAAAGATAAGTACGAAGTAACTGGAAAAGGTTTATGCTGACTTATTTATTAATTAATATTTGTTTTGTTAAAAGTAGCATCGAACGGTTTTTAAAATCAAAGAAAAATTTCAGATTGTTTAATTGTAATTAATAAATTAAACAGTTAACAAATAGAATACTAAAAATAATTATATATCTTATAGCGCAGCCGGGCCACACTGACAGTAATATTTAACTAGTGTTGAAAGATAGATTGGTTATATTTTATTTATTAATTAAATAAGGAATTAATAAATAAAATATTATACGTAATTAAAGTACAGATTTGAAGCTTCTAAGAAATAACATGGCATGCATGCTGTGGAGAAATTTTAAACTAGCCAATAGGAATTTGACTTATGATAAGTGGAATGATTTTATATTAAGCAATCAGAATCAGTGAATTTAAGGATTGTATGAATTGTCTATTTAGGCAAACGTTTTTATTTTACTACTCTAAGTGACTGAAAATATATAATCAAACGTTTTTGCATAAACATGTCTTCGGAATTCTCAACAGGTGTAACCACGGTGAAATTTTGATAGAAGCTATTTAATTAAATGAACATTGGTTGCGATGGCTGTAATATCAATTACTTTTAATCAAGGTTGTGATCTTGATATAAACACCTGACCCATTACGTACATACGTTTGGTAGTATATTCTCAGCGTTGTATATTGTAGAAAAGGAAATTCATCCCGTAATCCGGCTCCGTCCTTATTAGGAACTCATTACATACTCTCCGGAATTTTCCGCGAACACAGCTCGAAGCTGAGCAAGTCTGCTTCGAAATCGTTTGCTCTAACCATTGAGCGGCGTCGTTGCCTCCCTGGTACCGGAGCTTAATTTTCGCCGTCCTGCTTACTGTTGGTTTTTTTAATACTTTGCTAATTATCTAACGGTTTAGTTGAACAGTCCTAAGATTTCTTTTGGTCATGTGACACCACGCTCTTCTGGATTCCACTTTATTGTGGCATTAATTTTTATTTCTTTGATGATTAATAAATTTCTATCAATAACTTGTACAGCGATCACTGTTTTTGTCTCTTTTACACTATGATATCAGTTGCGTCATCGGGAGCGAATTTTGCCGTTGCCGTTGGTTTATATGATTGTAGGTTCTATTTGCTGGAGCTTCTCGTTCTACTTTTTCATGCAGCACTCTACAACGTGGCAGGCAAGTGTACAAAAAATATTTTTTATTGCAGCTCACTTCATTCTTATATTCATCATTACCATACACGATATTGTGTCGGCGGTAAAAGATTTTCCAATTGTACAACTTACGTATTGCGAAATGTACAAAAGTTTTACATTCGTGAATGCATAGAAATGGGATAGCTGACATTTCCGGTCAAATACAATGTATGCGAGACTACTAGAAGTGGGGTTCCTATTTGGCAACCTCAATTTTTAACTAGCCACTCCTGATCCGTCATTATAGAACCGACCGAATGCTATTGCGGAAGTTATATTGAAATGGATTTTATGGCATGATTTTCATTATATATTTTTTGACCGTTTAAATTACACATTTCATAAGTAAAGGAGGACATTCATCAAGTAGAGCGGCTTCGTTTCTATTGGCAACTATTTAAGTGCTTAGACAAACATTGTTTGCGCGGACGGTGATAAAAATTGCTATGATCAATGTTGCGATCTTGATATAAGTACCTGACCCATTAATTACTTAAATATGTCGGTTTAAACTAAGAATTTGATAGTGTAGAAAAGGCAATTCATCCAGTAGACCGGTTTCGTCCTTGTTGGGATCTCGTCACGTACTGGCCAGAAATTGCCGCGGACAGGGCTCGAACCTGGGCACGTTTGCAGACATGCAACGAACTGTTAACAAAGTAAAACTGGAGCTGTAATTTAAACTTGATAGTGTTGCTGTAAGTGCTTACGAGAATTTGCCTCGACCGAGCTCAAAACTTAGCACAAGTACTTCTGAGCTTTGCACTCAACAGCTGCGCCATCCTTGCCATACTTCATTTATACGCTAACTTATGTTTTGGTTGGCCTTTCCATCAGGTGTAGCCTATATGGCATCTCTCTAGATTCAGAGTTCCAGATATCTATCATCAATTTTTCATTATAGAACAGAAACCACACGAAATGTGAAAGTGATATTGAAACGAACATTTATATGATTAAACGGCGATGGGTTGCACGGACGTTGGTAGCAATTATTATAATCAAGGTTGAGTTCTTGATATAAACACCTACACATTTATATACATTCATTTGTCAGTATAAGATAAGCATTGTATAATTTTAAAATGGCGATTCATCCATTATACCGGTTTCGTCCTTATTACTCATCTCGTCTGTCCAGAATTTGACGTGGTCAGGGCTCGAACCTGGCACGTCTGTTTAAAAATTTGTTGCTCTAACAACTGAGCCACCCTGCCGCATACTACACACAATTTTCAGTTATATACAAACTAAAGTTGCTTGGTTAGCCTCTCCTTCAGGAGAAGCCTATTTGGCATCTCCTTTGACTTAAAGTTCTCAGTGATTATGTAAGTATATTTTGGATTGTTCGATTTCAGGGTTCTTATCCTTTGTATTTATGTTAGGCAGGCTTTTTTGTATAAACAAACGTCAGTTGTGTATTAGGCATCCGAGAGGCCACCGCTTTTTATTCTCGATTAAATATTTAATATGGTGCTTCCCTAAAGATGTGTGCTAGTATATATATCGTCTTTTGATTCGGTACTGGTTCATTAACTTTTTTTCGTAATTTATACTTCATTTGCGCTTCAGCAAATGTTTCGGAATACTCGTTTTCTAATGAAGTTGTTTTGAGCACCGTTAATTCTCTGCAATGAAACTACTCAGAACGTATTTTCTTTTTTCCATTGGGTAAACTGCGTATCAGATTTCTCTTTCAGGAAATTGAGACAGCGCTGTGGCAATTAATGTATCGTCAAGTCCATGTCCGCTTTTTTGGATATTTTTAGACCCCATTTGTCTGTATCAGCAACACTAATACAAGGAGAGGCAGTGCGTTAGATGGAGAGCAAACAAACTCGCAATTAACGTGAATATGACGAGTCATGTCGTTGAACTATTTTATCCTATCATTAGTGAAAGTGTAATCAATAGTGTGCTCAGCAATATTGGTCGACGGCCTACCCATTGAATCAGAATCAAGGTGTACGTCTATTATACATTGTCAATGACTTCGAGGTCTGCTTACTGGTTTTCCTACTCTAGGAACGGTTCGATTGTATTAACTGACATGTGCAACGTTGTATGCTTTTTCATTTTCAGCTCACGCCTGCGGCGTCTAGATCAATGAACCGTCAGTGCTTCCTGTTCGACTTCTACGATCATCATGACGTTTGGCACTTTCTTTCGTCGATGTCCATGTTCTTCTCGTTCCTGGTGAGTTGTTATTTGTTGTGTCAATCGGTTATGCGTATCGATCGTATTATTAACTTCCTGCTGCCTCGATTGTTGCCTATGAAGATCGATTCCATATCTTGGTTATCGAGCTACTGAGACAACTCGTATGGGTCTATGGTGTGCTTACAGGAGACTCATCAGTAGGAGCCGGTATTAAGTCATTTAACCACTATATATTTGTGTGAGGAATGTGGGATAATAGGAAATAACAATCTCCTAGATTAATGTGTAAACCTGAATTTGATAACGACAAAAATAATTTAGTAGCACAAATTAGTAGTGAAATTTAAGAGAGAGAGAGAGAGAAAGAGAGAGAGAGAGAACATCCCTGCGGGTTTCACTGTATCACGTCATAAACAGTTTGTTGTCCAAGTTGTTTTAATGTTCCCACATTAAATGCGCCGATGATAAAACTAAACCGGGTTTAATAATTGATATATTTGACCAGAAGGATAAAGCAAAGACAGCATGACCGGAAAATATATAATCTCGTGTACATTCGTTTCGTGCTTCCTGGCGAATCATCAGTAGGAGCCGGTATTACGCCCTTTACCCACTAAATATTTGGGTGAGGAATGTGGGAAAATAGAACGGAAGAACTCCTATACGAATGTGTAAACCTGCAATAGTGAAGCTAACATCATATAGTCTTCGACAATGCGACTTCAACGCTAACTCACCTATGTAATATATATATATATATATATATATATATATATATATATATGCCCGAGGCGTAAAGGATACTACACTATGGCTAGTGTCAGTAACCGATAACAACATTATAGTACCGAAAAGGTACATGGTACTAACACTATGGTTACCGAGTCGGTACATGGATATCATGTTTGCTATAGCTCACCGAAATTGAGAATGACAACTATTTCTAAACACCTGTTACTCCAGTAAATCAATACACTCTGGCTTTGATCGATATCAGTTATCACATTTCGCGGTAAGCATGACATCAGTCGCTTCAATATATTACAGTTAAATACTGTTTGTTGTGGAGGACTATGTATGTATTAGTTGTTGCGAACCCAGTAACAAATTAGTTCAGTTATGACCAGAAGGATAAACCAAAGAAAGCATGAACGGAAAGAATAATCTCATGCACAGTCGTTTCGTGCTTACTGGCGACTCATCAGTAGGAGCCGGTATTACGGCATTGAACCACTATATATATACTTGAGTAACAGGTGTTCGGAAATTGTTGTAATTCTCAATTTAGAGTGAACTTTAGCATAAATTTATATCC